>JAQGBR010000878.1:0-10596 GCA_034698525.1 Achipteria nitens | reverse complement strand
TATTTAAGAAAAAGAAATTTAATTATTTGTTCTAATTTTTGGTTATTTAATTGGCTAATGACTTGTTATGTAAGTGAGTCTTCACTTTCTTAAAATTATAATAATTGTAATAATTATGATTTAATTAAATGAGAAAATAGTTTAATCAGAAATTAATTGAATTCTTATTTTGAATTTGAATTAATATTATTGTCAAATATGTTATTCATTATTACATAATATTTGGGTTTAAAAAATGTCGAAAATATGTCATAAGATCTGAGGATCTGTTAGCAGTATTTCATTTGGAAATACTCTTTTCTAATGCTTAGTTCAATACGATTTCAGGTCAAGTGGTTGGCAGTCCCTCACAAATATGCAAACATTTCACTGGATATGAACTCTGTTATCAATTAATGGGAAAAAATTTAGTTTTTTATATTTAGACTTTGTTTTACTAAAAGGCGTTTTCGCTATTCGGCCAAAAGAGGGGATATTTTTAATATTTGTTGACCTGAAGGTCATTCTGATGGTTAGGAATTGCACTTCAGACCAGTCTTGAGTATATGAATCTCATTGGACTGATGGCAGTCGTAGTGTTTTAGCTCTACTGCAGTACAAATGTATGACTTAATGGCTGCCACTTATTAACGAACTAACGCTAACACAATATAAAGAATGTTAACATAAATTTTGTTTTATAAAAAAGTTTAGAATAGTATACAACCCCTGCAAAGACGAGCTCCATGTAGAGATGGACCAGGACTGGAGAGCCCATCCCTACATTTGAGCCAACTATTAAATGAATGGTTTGTTCTGCAATCTATTCGACTGCATCCTACATATCCTACATTGATAGTGATAGTCATGGTCATTTAGCCAAGCCTACGCTTACATAAGGACATCGGGTTGTGAGAGTTGTGGGCACACACCCTATCCAACACATTCTTGTTTTGATTTTAGACAAATTGAAAGAAACTGCAGAACTGCCCGAAGAATAGCATAAAAAAGTTAAAAGCGTTTCAGTAATACTTAAATCATAAGATATGGAAAATAATTTGTATGCATATAAAGAGCACAGACTTTATATCAAAAATGAATATTCTATGCCTTCCTTTCAAGACTCACACATTTGTTGCACAATATTTTGCAGAGTTGTCCCTCCGATAGCCTCCATGTGTGGCTTTTTATGTATATATTCAATGGATTGTACATTGATTGGGTCAACAACATCATCAAGAGATGGATGGCTCGATGGGAACCCCAAATAAATGCACTGATTCTAAAACGAGTAGCCATACGTTAGGGAGAGTTGGGTCGCGACTTCTTTTAAGCAAAATCTCTCTCTCTCCCTCTCTCTCTCTCTCTCCCTCTCTCTCTCTCTCTCTCTCTCTCTCTTGTGATAAAAATTGTTTAAAATACGTTAATATTTATATCAGAACTTAAAAACGTTTGGCTCTTATTTAAGAATATATTTTGTAAGAAAAGTTCTGAATAATTTTTAATGAAAGGTAGGGCATAGTTATGAAGCCTATGAGGAAAAGGAGAAGCCGTATTCGGGAGCAACGGGAGCATCAAATATGATCATCACTTGATTGCATAATATTGCCTGAAAGCAATGCAACGCCCAGTTAGCGATGTGTTGGTTCTAAGCTATGTTTGGCTCTACTATTTAGTAGTACTGCTGTAGTTATTCTCAGAATGATTTAAAGGAAGGCAAGAGTTGGTGAACGTAATGCTGCTCTTCATTAGCCGTCCCTCTCTCGTACTGTCCGGTGAAAAATTGTCGGAATTGTTAAACAGGACGACGAGGAAAGAAATTAAAAGGAAAAACGTGAGGGAAAACAGTCGTAATTCATATCGATAACTGTGCAGAGAATGTGGCGGACGTGTCGGTCGCGCCCTATCAAATCACTACAGATATAAAACAAAATTTGTCGATCTCTGGCTCAACACAAGGGCAGAGGAAAGACAAGAATAGCCAACTCATGAAAGTAAAAAACGGTTGGCCAACACTACTGTGAGAATAGCATTCGTAGCAATTCTAGTGTTGCGGACCCCCACCGGATCACTACATCAGGTGTACAATAAATTCTTTTGTCGAGTTTTTTATTTTTTCTTGACCTTCAATACAGCTTTTTATACACAGAGCCTGAATGTGGACACGCCGTCAGCAATATTTAGTGGTCCGAGAAGTGCTGTTCTTATATAACACTAGTAATAGTGGAGTGTATATACAAACATCGCATACATTGGGCCTTCACTCCAATCTTTTCCCCCTTTAATGCAAACTGCGATCCCCTTAACATTTGAGCTCTTCTTTGAACAAAGCCTGAGATATGCAGTGCAACAGAACAGTACAAAATACAGCTAAAAAAGAAACTCAGAGACCGATTGCACGGCCGAAACACAGAAACTCTATGTTAGGTTAGGCGCAGCTCTCAATTGTTGCTCGAATCTAACTTTTTTAGCTTTTTCACGCTCTCTGCAAACTCTGAGCACATTTTATATCATAGCAAAGGAGGAGAGAGAGGGAGAGAGAGAGAGAGAGAGAACACTGAATTAGAGATAGAAGAGAGTGAGTGAAACTTCGATGGGTTCACATATAAAAGAGAGGGGTCGCAATCAAACGGACCATCAAAGCCATCATCATGACTGGACCCAAGCACTGCTAAAGGAAATGCAGCTGTAGGGGGTTAGTAGGGGGTTAGGGGTAAATCGAAAGAGGGGTCAACAGCAGAAGGCGATGCCAAGGAAGACATGCAATGCAAGACTCAATTTTTTGATATAAAAGCAGATGTTTTATCCATCAAACCAACTCTGGCACCACCAGCTTAATCTATTATATTTTTTGGTGTGGCCATGCCTTTCCACACAGGCCTTCGTGCTTCAGATGGCCAGACCAACACTTGCTTATTGTATTGAGTCTTAAATAAAATTCAAAAAAAAATCTATTCTTAGTCTCTGTTTGGATATCAGCACAACTCTGAACGACCTCTTGAGAGAAGACTATCCTTTTATTAAAACGTATTTTTAGTAAAAGTATTGAAAATAAATCACATGACTTAGTGCTCAGAGTATGTTATCGTTTCTATCAATTTAAGCCGAGAAATGATTTAAGGCTATCGAAGACTAAGAATAAATATGAAAAAGTTGTGACAATTATTTGATTTAACAAATATAGCGGTCATAAGAAGTAAATGACAATAATTTGATTATATGTTTATATCCCGGCAACAAAAGTCTACAAAACTCTAAAACTAAATATAATATGATATAAATTTTTTTTGTTCAGTACGAGTGCTGGACATTCACACCAGTCATATACACATCTGGCAGATAAAAATGTTGGACCAATAAAAGTGCGGAATAAAAACGTTTCTCTGATATAAAGGTAGGCAATAGCAGGAATGGCAGCTCGAATAAAGGTGCCTGCATTTATTAGGGGCACTCTTATTATTTAATGTAAAAGTAATACTATTAGAGAATAGGGGACCAAATAATGTTATATTAAGGACGATGTGTTGCCAATTATTACATAAAACTATGTTTGCCATCGCAGCTGCATATAACTCAACAAAACTGTTTTACCACAATATATCCAGCAAGGTATTATTCGAGAGAGAGAAATAAGTAAAGCACTCTAGTAATTAATGCAGTCCTGAATGATGGCCACCTAATAAAATAGAAATAAAATTCACCTGGCATTGCATTGATCACTAGTGATACTGTTTTTTCATGAGGAGAGGAGAGCTCAGTCATCGTGACTTTGGACAAATGCTAGTCATTATTAAGGCTATGATTGCGATCGCATTCGGCTTTTGTTTCGTCATAACTCGAATCAAACTTTACTTTTATTCAGTTTCTGTACATATATTTGACACTTGTATTCAATACAAACAAAATTTGTATTTTTATTCATTCAATACGAATATACAAACGAATAGTCGATATATTATTATTTTTTTTGTGACAATGAATAATAAATCGATTGGAGAGGTCTGACACACGATTACATGCATTTAAGCCAAAGGATCGCTAATAAGCGATAATATATTTGCCATTAAATTCTAGATTCGTATAAACCATTGAATATTTGAAAAAATAGTAATCAATATTTTGTTTGAGTGTAGAGTCGGTCACAATTAATATCTAAATTAATTAATATTCAAATTAATTGTAACAAAAATTCCTAATCAAAAGGTTGTCGACTCATGAATACTAAAATAATTGTCAAATGACTGCCCCTTTTTTCAAGAATTTAGGGAAAATATATCATTAAGTCATCAAAAAAAGAGAAAAAATTTGCAAAATATTAACTTTTAAAAAACGGGAAAAATTTGAGAACTGAAGGAAAAATAATTTTTAATCTCAAGAAAAGAGAAGACCTCTGAATGAGAATAAAAGTTAACGCATTTGTAATATTGTTTTTGATATAAAATAACTGATATTCAGAGCTGTCTTTGAAAATAATGAAATACTATTCGTTAGAACTAACGATAAATAATATTAGAGTCAAAATAATAATAAGTAATATTAGTATTAAATACATTGAATGTAATGTAATGTTTGGTCTAAATGCCAGACTAAATGCCGAAATGCAATGCGACTCCAAGTATGGCAAAAATGAGACGCTTTTCCTATCTGTTAGACTCTAAGCCTCAAAGCATTACATATACTGTAAGTCCAGTTACGACTCACACAAAGTTAAACATTAAATAAAAAGTTAACGACAAAAAAGTTAGTGTTGGCTAACATTTATTTCCTTTAGTTTCTCATTCAAACTCTCAATCATTTCTATGAATAGCCACACCCTTTCACCAGAACTGACCATTTGGTCACTAATCACTTGCTTTTAAATAATTAGATTCTGAGAAAAATATCAAAATAAGTGACACAAAAACAAAATAATAGTCAAGTTTTAAAGAGAGTATAAAAATAGGATTTCTTATGAATGTTAGGGACAGAGATATAGCAAAAAACAGTGCAAAACATTTGTTTGACATAAAAAATAATGAAAATAAAGTGTAAATAAACTGAATATTAATAAAATGTACTCACAATTGACTAGTGGATGGCGAGGCCGAGGGTTTTCCTGTTTCCTTCGTGACATTTTTTAAGGCGAACCGAAGAAAAAAATGTTATTTTCGCTGATATTTTCTGGTGTTTTGGACGACGACTACGGACTTAACAGAAGAGCAGTGCAGGCATTGCTTCTCTTCTCACTTCTCTCACTCGATGTGTATGTTATGTATGTGTTGTGTGACTGTTGTGTATATATAACGCCAGAGTATATATTGTATGTGTGGTGTTTGTGTCGATTTATGGCATGCAATGGCTCTCAGCAGTGCTATTGCACAGAGAAAGATGGCCGGACTTGAAGCCAAGGAAACACCACAAACGCACTGTTACGTGATGGTTACGCTGCTGGCGAGGGGGCAGTCCTGACAATCGACGAACTCAAGACCCTAACTCTATGATGAGAAATGCAAGTAATGCTATCCCTTCACAACGATAGCCAACAAACGATTCTCTGAGTAGTAGTACTCTCTATCAGAACAGATATTAGCGATACTGTCCTTCACTTATTGCCAACTAATTTATGCCAATAGTTTTGATCCAAACAATCATTTATTGCAAATACACTCCAATTCTGGGATCAATTGTCTTATTCTTATTTTTATAAGTTTTAAAACTTTTTTCTTTTTTAAATGTTCTTAAATTCTTGGGTTTTCCAAACGATTCTTGAATTTAGTGTTGAAATTCTTGAGTTCAGTTCAAAGTCCACATTAATTATTGATTTTTATTGTTTACCATCAAAATAGTGCCAAAATTTTTTCTTCACTGATTTTTTCACTTCTTATTGATTTACTGATAACTGATAAGAGATTAGAGATTCTAATATTATTATTACATAAAAGTTGAGATGACTTAAAGTATTTGTTTTAAGAGTAAATTCAATTTAAATTAATAGAGAAAAATGTTTAGTAAATGTTTTTCTATTATTCTTTAATATAATAATGAAGTACATGAATGACATACATTCAGACACAACGATTGTCTTCTTTGGTAACATTCAAACACTTATCTCTTTATGTCCGGTTCTTATCGGTTTTAGCGTCGTTTCCATTGAAAGTTTTGTGCCGTTATGTTGTCCCACAAGTTATGATAGTTTAGAAGTTATGAGAGTTTTACTGCAAATATATTATATATTTTTTATTATAAGTTGGGTTCACTCGAAATACTTGTTGACATTATTAGGTTGAATGAGTGGAAGGGCCACTAAAATACCAATACAAACATCAATAATAAATAGACAAAAAGTTTTCTCATATAAAGACTGATATGTAATGAAGTGATAGGAGTCGGTCGGTGTCGGTCAGTGACACTCACAACAAAATCTTTCTGTTCTTCAGATTAAATAACTTTTTATATCAGACAACAAAATACGAGTCTTTTTCTCGATAACAGACTTAAGTTTTTTGAGATGAGGGCTTACACCAGACTTTTGGCTGACTTATTGCTCATTGAATTTCTTAAGTTTAGAGAACAAACTGTTTTATATGGTTTGCGCCCACGACTGGAGAGTCATTTTGGACACAAAATGAGAGCGAAATATATCAAAACTTTTTTATCATTTAATTTAAAGAGAGCTTCGACTCAGAGCTCCCACTGCAGAATGGGGTATCCCTTCACAAAACCACAAATTTTGTTGGGCCGGACTTGTATTTTGGTTACTTGAAAGTAGGCCTAACACTAACACAACCCGTCATTCGAACGAAAGTCGATTACGAAATGCATTCAAAACACAAACGCATAGATAGTAAGTGTCCCTAAAATAACATTTCGAGAACACATTGGAAGAGCACTGTTGGGAGAGTGACAGTGCATTACCGTTGCATTTGGCGAAGTGCTGGTGAGTTGGCTCCAAACTACTATCAATGACCGAAATGCATTGCCAGTGCAGTCATTGCTGTTGTCTGTCTATGTCTGCACTGGTATTACTCTATCACTAATGCATTGGTTTTTTTTGTGCGCATTCCCCACATAGCCCTTACGATTCTGATAGAGGAGTGGTCACGGCTCACACGTCGCCGACCACAGGTCATACCCACACTGAATGATTGGTGCACAACCGCTGAAAGACCTGAGGGCACTAAAGAAATCATCGCTTGCCCTAAGACTTTATCGCACCGGTGATGCTGTGCACCACTACAGCCAATATATTGACGACAATCACTCAATTCTATTACTTTATACCAATTAATGTGAGGCTATACTAAACTCATTCATATTTCAATGCAAACGCACTGATAAAAAC
The DNA here is from genome assembly GCA_034698525.1 of Achipteria nitens. Taxonomy (NCBI): domain Eukaryota; kingdom Metazoa; phylum Arthropoda; class Arachnida; order Sarcoptiformes; family Achipteriidae; genus Achipteria; species Achipteria nitens. Next base: position 3,296 of record JAQGBR010000878.1, on the reverse strand, counting down.
TTTTTTCAAACCAAATGACACTCAAATGAATTCGTTTTTTTGGAATGACATAAGTTTTGTAAGAAATTAGTTTTCATCCTTAAAACCGATCGTATTATGAATTGAATGAAAAGTTTCTCTCAACTGATTATCACATGTTTTAAAGCGTTACTAAAAAAGTTGTCTTAACGTTAAAACATTAGATCGCATCGAAATTTTCAGTGAAGTGCATCACAAATATCGCGCAAGTCTTGAGTGACTCAATCAAAAAAACTTATTATTTTAAAGTTAAATGTATTTTGCGATCATATCTCACATTAAAAGTTGTGTCACTTTATATCACTGTTTATTTAGTTTATATTTTATTTGCAAAATCAATACATCAAACCTATGAAAGTCCAAAACAGTCTGATTCGGGAAAACAATTCTTAGTTTACAATTAACACATTTTAAATATAAATAGGACGCGCGCTTTCAGACGAATTAATGATCTCATCTATACATACCTCTCTCTCTCTCTCTCTCCCTCCCTCTCTCTGCCAATTAGGTCATACAAAGTGTTATGTAATCATATGATTATAGTCTGCCATCTTTTGGCGGAACAGTACTCTTGTGATTCACCTGTTATTGAATTCTTTAGATTCTGTAGATTTTGAAACACTTTTTAGAAGAGCCATAAAGTATGAGACGACAGCAGCCAATTGTGTACAGGCATTATACGCTTGGCCACAACCAATGTCTTGTATGCGTCATTTAACTACTGAGTCCGGCACCGGATATAACTTAGATTAGCTAAGATTGCATGGATTGCATGACCGGATATAACGCACCCGTGAGTCAGTCGATCACAAAATATCACACAAATTATTATCGGTGTTAAGCAATACTTCATTTTCTCATTCATTCATTTTTCTCTTTCGTCTAATTTTTTGCTAATTTTTTTCCTTTAGAATATTTGAGAAGTTTTTGTGAGTGGGAGTCAACGGCTTAAGAATAAGCTCTGGTATTATATGAAGTCATTTGAGTTTAGAATCCACTGATTTTTGACCCAACTCTTCAACATTGGGTGGGAATTCACTCAATTCATAGTTATTATTGTTTTAATATTTCATTTGATTTCATTTGTATATCTTTTGTATAACCAGAAGCACTGACACAGACTTAGCTCAGGGAGTCGTCAGAGTTTTTTTTGAAAGGCTTTCTTGAAAATAAAATAATAAGCAATTGGCGAATATGTTGTGCTTATGTCTAAATGTGGTCTTAATGTGAGCTAATGTTAAACCAAATTAAGTGAATGAAAGCCCTATTAGAGGATAGCATTATAACACACCTGTCTTTGTATTATTCATTACTTTTGAATAAAAATTTAATTCATAATTTTATTTTGTGTGTATTTGGAGCAGAGAAATGGGCAGATATCATATCAGATGAGTGAGTGCGACCATTGAAGCCCAAAGTGAAGGATCTGATTATGAGGTCATCTGTTTTGCGCTTCAATTTCAATACACCCAAAATGGGTTGAGTGCTAAACGAAATAAATGTATTGTAGAGTACTCTAAACTATTGTAAAACAATCCATTAAAGCATTGCAAAAGAGGCTCATAAGTGAAAAGAAGGACAGCACAGACTGTGCCGAATGAGTGCTCAATGACTACCAAAGTTGGCCCTCAAGGGATATTTGGAGACTCACACTTGCATTTCACAGGACTCGATAGAGCAGTTCATAGCTTTTGATGGCATCGCATACTCACAACTATTATCTAATATATACTGAATATATTGAGACGTATTGTTGTTGTTCTTCGATGTTGTGCTTCAATGCTGATGATTATGATCACAACAGTACAGTTCATGGCCACTACAATATGGATGTGCTCTAAGGACCGAACTAATAATCAAATTGAGACTTCCTCCTTCAATTCACGCGCTCATCCACTACTCTGAGAATAGGCATACATAAAATACTGTCCTCTGATATAACTTTTTGCCATAACTTTTATGCTTTTGGTTACGGATGTGTTTCACTGCTTTCTCTTCATTCTATACGCTCTGAGTGTAACGAAATGCACTGCATTTTGACAAAAATCGCAAAAAATGGTCAATTTTGGGACTTATGAAATGCATGACATGATTCACAAAATATATTAATACTTCGACTGCCGGTGATTACAATCATGAACTGAATCTATGATGAATTGTATGATACTATCACTTATTGGCGTTCCCTTCAAGAAAAAAAGTCAACTGAAAGGAAGTTAACAACACTTTATATTTAAAGAGGGACTCATTTACTCACAACTTAGATAATAATCATAAGGCTTGACTTAAGACGGCTAACTATAATAGAGATGGCCAAGGAGGGTAAAGGGAGGACAGCACACATACATCTAAAATTTATATCCAACTTATAATTTATATCCAATTTATAATCAAAAGAGTTATAATTTTATCTGATTTTTTGATTCAAAGTTTTTTTTAACAATTATTGTAGAAATCAATTAAAATCTAAAAATTATTGTTTGCTATAAAAGTTATCTTAGGATTTAGTGTTTATTCTTTAACATAAAGTTCCTGATCATCACTAATATGACAATTGATAAGTCATTAGTGAATGAATATTTTTTGTCGATTTTTAGATTTTCATATATGGGGTCAACGAAATAGCGAGTCCTTTGCTCATAGAGCTATTGGAGTGGATCACTGCTATAATTATTCGCACAATTTTCTAAATTGATTGCATATTTATCGTTAGAAGAGCCCTGTGTTCTGCTTCAATAGTAAGAAGGAAATGCTATTTATTTTTCAATATAAAACCTGAACCTCTCTAATAATGAGCCGAATCTCTATTGTTTGCTTGAGGTGCTGAAACACCCTTCTTGTGTTATTTTACGGTCCAGACCTCTATCTATTATTTTAAAAACTGAATAATCGATATTTTTTTCATAATTATAACAGAATATAAACAGATATTCACTGTATTTCGAATGATATCTATTTTATTATTAAATTTTATTCATAAAAACAATTGTAAGTAAAGATATCGATTGCTTTTAAATAATACTATTATATTAAAAATGATTTATATAAGATCACTATTTTATCTTTACTTGTTATAATTTGTGACCCCTCTCCCCATCAAAAATTTCTAAGATTTTTTGCTGCTATTCATTAAAAAATTTGTTAGAGTTATGAAAATTTAATGAATAACTCTAATAACTAAAAGTAGGAAAATCTAATTTTTGTTGAAGCGATTAATTTTTAATTTGTTTTGTAAAGAATTTCAAAATTGATTTTTTTTGTAAAATTTGAACTAGTAC
>JAQGBR010000877.1:0-10596 GCA_034698525.1 Achipteria nitens | reverse complement strand
GTTTTAATACTATTGACTCAGTGGTTATATTTTGTGCAAATTTTGTTCTACAATAATGTAGTTTATTATGTAAATAGTATTAGATTTTTGTATATAAATTCTGATCCATTTTATTAGATTACATGAGATGACACAAATAAAGATAGGAATTCATTACTGGATCAGATCTGTTGAGTTATTATCTCTCATCGATTAGGGAATAATACAAATGGAGTGAAATTGGAAAACACGAAAATTCATTGAATATTTTCGTATGAATGGTATTCAGAGAATTAATTGAGTGATTCATTTGAGAGAAAATAAGTATCTGAACATAACATCGATTTCCATTCAGTATTGGCTATAATTTAAAGCAATCGCTTTTGTTTAGTAACTAAAGTTTATTCATTTGTATCTTTTTCTTAATGATGGAGAGGAGCAGCTGCTGAACCAACTCAACCAGAATTGTCTTCTTCTGTGGTCATTAATGTTTGGAAGACACGCTCTAAAACAGAGTTTCCCAAAAGAAAAATGGTTTCAAACGCCAACAAAAACACTAATTCCAAGAAATGAAACACAATTTTCTATATAAACACTCGAAATAACACAAATAGTGTTATTTAATCGTTAATATAATATATTAAAAGGAGAGCCCTTTAAGTATTGATTTGAAACGAAAATACTAATGAATTGCCATAACTTATGACCGAAATTGACTTTTAAATGCAGGAAATTAAACGCTATTAATGGCTGTCGGCTTCAAATACTCCATTAGATCGCAGAGAGATTCTGACAAATGAATAATCGGAGAATTTATTTATGAAATAACAGTACGACTACCCGACCAGACATAGGGATAGGCATCCAAATGAAAAAATGTAGAACCGATATATTAAAAGCTAAAGAATGAGAGCAGACAACGCTTTGAAGTGAAGGCATAGTTTTTATTTAGAGGAGAAACCGATAAGTATTGTAAGTATTGCCACAGAATAGAGACTCGAATTTTTAGTGCATCACTGAATGCAACTCAGTCTACAACTCTGGCTTTTTTATATTAAGTGAAATACAGTATAGAAATAGTATTTTAAGTGACTTCAAATGTATTGCCAGTCATTGCATGCGATTCGGACATAAACCAACTCATATCTGATATTTTTTAAGAGAGTAATGTCTTGTCTTTAATAAGCTGTGGCTAAGGGTTTGAGTAAAGAATAAGAAAAAGAAATAAAAAACATTGTGTGCTGTCATAATGTATAGTGCGATAGATTTAATTTATTGGAGCCGTGCTATGAGTTTGGTTGTTTGCAGTTACTGTGCTCTAACTCTGTTCTCTCTCTCTCTCTCTCTCTCTCTCTCTCTCTCTCTCTTCTCTACACAAAAGCGAGAGTCGTTTTGAACGGCGCAGCGCTCCTGAATCGATATTTATCCATAACGACTATAAGAAGTGAAGACTTTTGTTGGCAATACATTATATGTATTGGTTGTTGTCTCGGGCTCTGCACCGAAACCATTCCAGTCTTGCATTTGAGTTAATGGCGAACTCGCGTTTCGTAGACTCACATCTCTGGTCGTTTGACAAAAACTTGACTGACTCATAGCTATCACGACTGAATCCTCTCTGTTTACTTCAATCTGTATATTCTGTGCTCTACTCTGTTGTCAAAAGGAGTTTCACATTTCGTGTTTGAAATGAATGCAATGAACACTTCTAATAGAATTTGGTTTTCACTTATTTTCTTATGTTTTTCAGTTCACAGAATTTATTGCATCAAAAAGTTGATGAAAAGATGTAATTTCAATGAATTTCAAAGTGGATGTGCCGACAGAATTGGCTCTCTATGCGATAAACAGAGCCAACTGTGCGTTTGTAAGTCTGACTTTACCATTAAATTAGGTGATTATTGTCTTCAGCCTAAGTTTATGGGAGATAATTGTTTTGTGTCCGCACAATGTAATCACATACCATTTGCCGGGTGCTATAACTACAGAGAAGAGTTCAACCAAAATCCCAGCAGTTTTTTCGGCAATTATCAGAGGAATTGGCCGTCAGGTGTTTGTCGCTGCAAAATTGGACATCATTTCGATGTTAGCACTAATACTTGTGTTAAAAGAATGATCGGCAGCTGGTGTTCCAATGTTTGGGATTGTCGTCCCTATGAAGACAATAGAACTATATCTCCATATAATTGTGTCAAAAATATGTGCGAATGTAGTGCTGAATATTTTTTCAATCAGAGCACACATGACTGTCAGTACAAAGAATCCTATGGAATGGTGTGCGACAGTAAAGAACAGTGCACTTCACCGACGATTTGCATTAACAAAACATGTGACTGCGCTTCCACTCATCATTTGGACATTAATACTACACCAAAATGTCAGCCAAACCAAAATTTGAATGATCTTAAGAAAGACCTGAGTCTGGATGAGGCAAAAGGGGATAAGACTTTTGAAATTTTCATTTTGACTGCAATTCCTTTGGTTATCATATTCTTAACACTAAAGCCGTGTCTGAAAAAGTTTGGTAAATGTAAGCCACAAACCGGTGAAGTGATTCGTGGATCCAAAGAGATTAGCATCAAATGTACGGATTTCGACAAAGATATGGCATTAAATCAGCACAAGTTCTGTGAAAAATTACAGACCATTGAAGAGGTCGGCGAAGATATTAAATTGAAAGATGAAGAGGAAGTGATTGCTTCAGACCAAGTGGTGGTCGAAGACAACAATGAAGGAGAAGAAGATAAGACAACAGCGGATGAAAAATCAATAGACAACAGAATGACAAAAGACAATGCACTGAATGAGACGACCATATCTTTGGAATGCAGTGCTAACTCTTGAAGTGAACACTACTATAATAGTCATTATTCTTTGTCATCTCAGTTGTGGAGCAATTCCACTGTCAAACAGTATTACAACTCAAATACAATACTGGCTGTCATCTCAACTTAAGCTCAGCACAACTTTTCCAATTCTATTCTATATAATAAGGAATTCTATATAATATTTATGACATGAGTTCACAAAAATTGCAAATTTTATTCGACAATAAAATACGCGAACACTTTGTGCGAGAGATAACGATATAATTATCATGAAAAATGGCCTTGATGGTTAGACAGCTTCAGTAATTGATCCCAAATTAACGCCTCAACAATTACCCAGCTTAATTTTTTTATTCAAATTTTATTTACTCACATTAATTCCGATCATAATTCTTAAAATTATCCAAACTTATAAGAGAATCTCCATCTGGAAACAAATATAAGCCTCGAGTGGTCGTCCCACTCATCATTAATACATAATTAATATGAAAATACTATTTATAATGCATTTATAAAAGTGACTCAATTTTTAATTTTGAATAATTAATTAATTTATCTGTAATTTTAATAGAAATATATTTAATATTTGTATTATTAAAAACGTATTCAAACAAATTATACAAAATTTTTTAATTATTATTAAATTAATCGTAAACAATCAAGTTAATTAAGTTACCTGGAATATTAGTCCTATAATTGAATGGATCCAATCAATTCTTAGGAGGCAATTGAAATAATTATCTGTTTAAGGCTTTGAATAATTTACGAAATATCATCCAATGATTTGCCTAATAGTTGTTGATAATTATTGATAAAGAGATTATTATCCGGATATTATTAAATATAATTTTGATTAAATCGATTCAATCGATAAAATCATTCAAAAATAGGCGCTTAAAAGGTGTCGATTGTGGCGATTGTGGCGACTCTTATCGTCATTAAAGACATGTTTTTGTGTTTATTTGGAAAAAATTATTAAATTTAAGCTTAAATTCAAATCTATTTAATTATGACTACAATTAATTTAATCAATACTTTGTTCCGAAAGAGTCTAAACAATAACTTTCTTATCAATGAATTGAGAATTAGAGGTATTTTTATATCTTTTAATAATTAAAATGTGACTAAAATTAAGACCAAATAAATCTGTTTCTTATTTTAAGACAATTTATGGCAACAGATCCGTCACAAACGAAGAGGTATCAAAGAGGGCAGACACTGGTTATCTGAAGAACCTAAAGAACGTCCATTGGATCCAAAAGTTGAGCAAATCTTTAGGTCTAATAAAGAGTCGATAATTGGCTCAGAAGTGGCAGAACTGAGGTTTGCTTTTCCAGAATTTCTTCCGTCGCCTATCGTTGAGTTCAGACACAAAATCAAAGACAAGATAATGAGAAACGATATGATTAAAAGGCGAACTGTCCTCCAAATACCTGAGTTTTATGTGGGCTCCATATTAGCGGTGACTATCAGTGATCCGTTCGCTCCGGGAAAGCAATCAAAGTTTGTCGGGATTTGCATTCATAGGGGAGGACAGGGAACTGAAGCCAACTTTACTCTTCGTAATAGAGTTGATGGACAGGGAGTCGAAATTAGATATGATTTATATAACCCTACGATAAGAGAAATACAAGTATTAAGACTCGAGAAAAGACTGGATTCAGAGCTCTTCTATTTGAGGGACGCATTACCCGAATTCAGTACTTTTCCATTCGATATGACACCCGAACCACTATTGCCGGGACAGGAGGTGCCCATCAATCGTATGAAAGTAGTGATGAAGAAGTGGCCCTGGACTGTCAAATGGGAGGGACGTATCGATGACATCAAAGGTATCGCTCAGTTGCCTGACTTACCTGACTATCAATACATTAATAAATGGAAAATTAAAAATGAAAATGAAAAGTATGACCTCATGAAGGAGTATAGACAACACATACCAGAAGAGGATCAGATCGAGATCTGGGAAGAGATTAAGAAACATAAGGAAGAGATCACTGAAATCAGAAATATTGAGAGACGACAGAAGTTATTACAACAAACCCTTAAAAAGAACTGAATTTAATTCTTGTTTTTAAAATTTATTCAACACTTTATCTAAAGATTTCATTTAAAACATAACTTAAAGTAAAATAATTCGAAATAATTTTTAAATTCATTTCTAAAATCTAATAAAAATTTAGTTAAAATCAAAACAATTTTTTTTGCATTTTTTGGCAATTTTTTAGTCTAATTTCGAGAATAAATTAATGGCTTTTAATGAGTATTATTCAACCGAACCAATGGTTTCCCATACAATCTCTGTTCCACTCTGTTTGACAAATCCAACACCAATTGAAACCGCACTGAGATCTGGTGCACACCATATGCATACATCCGCCGTCGCGTTCAGTTGGAGTCCTGCATTTGGGACAGGGTTTGGTCGACAGTTTGATTGCAGTTCGAGTCAACATATCATCCCATTTAGACTGATCTGCATTTGTTTTATCGACTGCTGTGAAAGCACTGGTATTTGGACTCATATAAGAGTCATCGAACAGACATTCGCCGATATGGAAACCCTGATTACATTTGCGACAAAAAACAAAACCACAGACACTGCATGTAATTCGTGAACATTTTTCGAGGTCTTCCTCTTCCAATAGAATACCGGCACCACATTTCGGTTGAGGACATAATACTCCACCAGAACTTAGAACGCATTCTTCTGCACCAAATCTCTGATACTTATCGTAAGCCATTTCTGACATTAGTTTGAAGTGATGTGTCTCTCGTATTAAAGATTGGGGACAACCCACCGGACAGCCCAATGAATAACCGATTTCGGCGTCGATTATAAAACGCCTTTCATTTAGTCGTGAAATACAATAATCTTTAAAACAATCCAAACAAATGACATGTTTTGAAGCGCACGGAAATACCAAAACTCTGTCTTTGATGTCAGTGCAGATAAGACACGAGACTTCAATTGAATTATAACGGATCAGATGGAGAACAACCGCTCGATTAGACTCAATATCATCGCTAGAATTGTGTGAATTTGAGGCACATTTGAAGTAAAATCGGGCTTTAGTTCCGTTGCAGTCCTCTGACTGACAGACACCAGAAATTCTATCAGCCATTAGTACGTCTGACCACTCTTTTGGATCCCAGTCTAAAATAATTGTCCCGTTTTTACATTTACTGCAAACAACTCTTAACTTTCCATTCATTAGTTGTTTACAAGAATTACAAAAAACGAAAAAATAGTATTTTTGTTGTCTATTACTCTCATTCGAAGTCTTCGGGAAAATGTTTTTCTCATTCAATGCAAGTCTTGTCTCTTCAGAGGTTTCATTAATGTCTAAATTCGTTAACTTTTGGTTAATATTCATCTGAGAAAATGGCAATAATTTAGTCTTAGTTTTGATATTCAAAGCATTGATCGCATGAATCACTGAATTCTGGCCAAAATCACAGTCACTTAACCGAAGATCATTTGGCAACTCTTTGCCCGAAAATATGATAACAATGTCTGACCACAAGTCGACACCAATTTTGTCGATTAGCTGTTTCTTCATGTCTTCAACTTTCATGTCTGGCGTCAAATTCAGTACAAAAGACTGGTTTTGTTTACCATATTTTATATTAATTAAATGCATGTCTTCTGAAATAATAGACTTTTGTCTCAAACGTAAGACAATAAACAGATTATTGACAACACTATTGATAAAACCTATGAAAGTATCGATGAATGCCATTGTTTTTGCATTTTTAAGACAAAATAGTGATAATTAAATGTTAAACAACTTATTATGCAATGTTTGGCAGATAAACAAATCCTAATTGTCTTTAATCGACGATAAGTGTCGCCACAATCCGTGTCTAAAGAGTTTGTTTTGAAAAATCCTTTAAAAAATGCTTTCAATCGATTGAATGATGAAATCATATGAACTCACAGTTCAGTCAATTATTTCATCTGATTTTTGTTGTCTATTAAATAAGTGACAAATGGTTTTTGGAACTATTATTTGATATTTTTTGTATGATTTTATAATTGTAATCAATAATCATGTCATCAGTGATAGGTTTAACCCGAATCACTCGATTTAAGAATTTTATTCACTCAAAACTTTTTGGTCGATCCAATCTTCTGCTGACCAATTCATTGATATCGGCTCTAATGGGAACCATTGGTGATGCCATTCAACAAAACTATGATATCATAACTGAAGACAAATCAGATGACGAGTCAAAGAGTAAATTTAATTTCCAGCGATCGGCACATATGACTGCCGCGGGTTTTACCACTGGTTTAGTGTCTCATTATTGGTACATATATTTGGATCAATTCTTGGGAACAAAAAAGGCATTATTTTTGATAACAAAAAAAGTACTTTTGGATCAAATAGTGTTCAGTCCTGTAAACCTTTTGGTCTATTTCTCAACTCTGGGTCTCTGCGAGAGGTCTGGGACTATGAGAGTTAAAGAAGAGCTGATGGAGAAGGGATTCGAACAGATATATGTCGTCGAATGGATAGTATGGCCACCGATGCAGTACTTTAACTTCTATGTCCTCCCACTCCGGTATCGGATACTCTTTGATAACATTATTTCATTGGGTTTTGATATTTACTCGCCTTATGTTAAGTACAAAACTAAACTCAAGAGTGAACTACAAAATGATTCCAAATAATTGTTATTTAAATCATTTATTTTAAATTTTTGAACAAATTTTTTATGAAATTTTGTTTTAATATAACATTAAATTAAAAATTATTTGAATAATAAAAATAGACTGGAATTGACTCCGGGTTTGGATAATATTCAAATCACTTACGAATACATTCATACACTTTAGACAGTATTCAAATGCCTTTGGATTTAAATAAAATGAGTTTAATTGCAAACAAATAAATAGATTTTTAAATGAAAAATAAATACAATTATTGATTAGATTTCAATCATTTCTTTATGCATACAATTATTGAGATGGGATTCCATGCGTTTAATAGAGTTGAGGCAATTCTGGCCCAAAATCTGGTCACTTGAATTGTGAACGGCTTCATACAACTCATCTTCAGTTTTGGGTTCACTTCTTTTGATTAAACCCTTCCATTGATTCAACATCTCTTCAATCGGATTAAGAAAAGGGGAATAAGGGGGCAGAAACACAGCATTATGACCCTGAGCTTCAATCAGGTTCGTTACCTCTTTGGTGTTATGGAAGCGGTTACTATCCATCACTAGATAAGCGCCGGTAATCTTATCGTTTGCCAAGTTTTGGAACAGTTGTGTCAGAAGTTCAGAGAAATCATTTTCGTCATACGGTTTGTCCTGAATTTGAAAGTAAAACAAAGAGTTCTCATTAATTGCGGCACCGATTGAATAGTTTCGACTCCGGATCTGTTTTTTGCTTTTATTTTGTTTTTTATTAGCGCGCGACCAGATTTGGACACCCATTGCATCGATGAACAACAGTCTACTCTTGTCTGCCATCAGTTTCTTGTAATTTATGGCGTAATTAAAGCGCTCTTCAATTACTTCGGGAGTATTGAGGCCTTCGGTAAGAGATATCACTCTTTTGAATGAGTAGTGGAAGTGTTTGATAGCCCTATGGATTGTCGCGGGACTCACTTCACCTAAATTTTCATATTTTGCCATTAATTTGACTTTTAATTCAGCGATAGTTTGAGTGCAGTCAATGTCCATCCACTCACAGATTTGTTCTTTTTGGTGATCATTCAGTTTTCTCTCGCGATGTCCTCCCTTTCCTTTTGATGTCTGTCCTGTCTTCTGATACTTTTTATAAATAGATTCAACTGTTTTGGGATTAACACTAAACATATGGCCGACCACTTTAGTACTCAAACCACTATTCATTTGGTCGACAATCAATTGTCTCAAAGGGTCAGTCGTTTTATTATTTTTACGAATTCTATTTGAAATCACATTATTGTTAATCACTTCCATTTGGTTGGTCTCACACTTTTCTAGTTTCAAAATGACCAGATTGTTGTCCTCATTGACCAATTGTAGCATGCTCACATCGCTCACATCGCTCACACCCCTCACATCGCTCACATCGCTCACACCCCTCACACCCCTCACACCCCTCACATCTCTCTCATTCATTTCTTTCGACAAATTCTTGCAATTAGTTGAAGGACTAATTGAAGGCAAACCCTCTCTTTGAATGACTGATTTAATAATGATTTGTTGAGAAACTGCGGAACTATTACTTGGAATCCAAACATTTGATGAAGAATTTGGTCTCTTTTTATAAACATTCACTTCTTTAACGATATTTGCATTCGTTTTGTCACTTATTTCTGAGATCTTATTAATTGATTCTTCAATTGGTTGGACACAATTGTCTTCATTAATCACAAGAGTTTCACAATTATTATCAATTAATTCAGATTTTATGGGTTTTTCCGCCAAAACTCTATTATATTCTTCATCGATGTCTCTGAGAAGTTGTATGTCTTCTGATGTCAAACATATTGTTTCTGAAGATATTTTTGAATTTATAATTTCAAATAAATTGGTTTTGAATTTAAACAAAACATTTAAACATTTGTTAACAAAAATCAATTCATTTTCAAGTCTTTGATTTTCAGACTTTAATTGACTTAAAATAGTGGTCATCAGTGAAGACATTATTTCCTAAAATTCAAAACAAATTGAATTATATTTTAAAAACTCATTGAAAATCAAAATTGTTTTCAAGTTTTGTTTATAAACAACAAAATGCATAAAAAACGTAAACTTTATTTGAGTGACAATTAGTGAATCCCTATTGTTTGACAAGTATTCAAATTGGTCCTGAATACAAGTATCCTATTACCCCTTCTCTCAATTATTACAAGTATTTGTCCACAATATTTGTTGGTATATTCATAGGTAAGTTTTCCTATAAAATCCTATCAAAGCTTATTCAGTGAAATACTATAATAATTAATATTTTATTTGATATCAAAATTAAGTTTTAATAATCAATTGATTGAATCAAATCGAGTTGTGATGTCAGTTACCAAACGTATCGATACTTTAGTATTAATAACAGATCGGTTCCAAAGAATTTTATTAGGAATGAAAAAACGTGGGTTTGGTTCCGGAAAATGGAATGGATTTGGGGGTAAAGTAGAGCCCAATGAGACTATAGAAGGAGCCGCCAAACGGTCTGACTATTTGACTAAATTTGAGCTCATATTACAATAATTGTAATAAGATTTTGTCTGATAGTGAGCTCAAAGAAGAGTGTAATCTGGAGTGTAATCGACTCCAAAAAGTTGGAGTAATGAACTTTAGGTTTATTAGTGGTAAAGATTCTCAACCTTCTGAGACAATGGTTCCTAAATATCTTGAGATTCATGTCTTTCACTCTCAAGAATATAGTGGAGAAGTAACTGAATCTGAAGGTTAGTATTGAGTTTCGAATACCTATACTTATGACAGGGATTTAAATGTATTATTTTGATGTTAGAGATGAGGCCAAAATGGTTCCCAATCTCTGAAATACCTTATGATGAGATGTGGGCCGACGACAATATTTGGTTACCTCTTGTTCTGAAAGGGTCTCACTTTAGAGCTTATTTCACATTTGACGGACAAACCATTATTACTGAATATGTGGTTCAGGAACTCTCGGCTCACGAATCAAATATAGAACCAATTGATTACTATTACGACTAAAACAGTTGCAAACATTTGTTTAAAATAGTTTTATCTTTTTTAAGACTCAGCCATAGATCGAAGAATTGTTTTGTTTTCAAAACATTTGTTTTTAAAATTAAATTTATTTAAA
>JAQGBR010000876.1:0-10599 GCA_034698525.1 Achipteria nitens | reverse complement strand
ATTCATGAAACATACTATGTTAGTTGTATATGAATTAATGCAATTTAAGTTAACTTGTTTATCTATATTTATAATTAAATTTCGATAATTTTGATAGAAGAGGCCCTTAATATTGAGTATTTAAATTTTATTTATTCAAATTCAATAAAGTAGTTAATCTTGAATTTTAGAACAAAAAATTAAAAGAGAAAACAAACTTGATAAATAAAATAAATTACATTACATCAAAATAAAATAAAATTACAAAAGATATTTTACATTTCTAAAAGTACTAGTAATTTTGGTCTACAATCCTAGAGTTTTTAACTAAATTAATTATCAGCTAATATTATTTATTGATTTACTAGTTTATTTATTTTTTGTGTATTTACTCTGGTAAAATTTCAAAACAAATAGTCGGCCAAGACCAATTTAATTGAAAAATTAAACAATAGTGGGTTAATTTAATTAATTTTACAAATATAATTCATACAATCAAATTAGTTGCAGTTTTGATTTTGAGAGCACATTTTAAAAACTGTAATTTTATCATTAAATATAATTTTAAATTTACAACAAAAATTGAGTCTACTATTTGGCCAGGTTTTTTAAATGAATTTTTTAAATATTATTAAATTCTATTATCAAAATAAGAGAGATAATTCCGGTATTTTTTATATCAAGTAAAAATAAGCTTTAAATATCCAGTATATACATAAACAATTATTAAACTATTTAATCTTGAATTATCAAAAAATTGGAAAACAAAACTAGCCTGATTTTTAAAATATAAGTTTATAAACCTTTTTTCTTTTCAATCAACAATTATAAAATTTAGATGAATACTATTTACTTAAATATTAAAGTTATCAAATAGAGGTAATAAAATTGATAAGTTTAATTAAATAGTTTTTGATATTGATTTATCCTGAGCCTAATCTGAAATTTAAATTTCAAAAATAAAATTTAGAATCAATTTTTAACTAAATATTTTTTTGATTGAATATGAAAATGGAAAACTTGGTTTTTGTTTTGAATTTTAAAATTTTAGATATCTTTGAGCTGTAATTTTTTCATTAAACTAAATTTAAAAATTATAACAAAAAATTTGGGTTTTTTTAAAAATATGATTTTTTAAATCAAAAATCGCGACAATTTACAGTATCAAGCATTGATCAGTATAATTATTATATGATTCATTCTAGTAACATTTAAATACTTATAATTTAATGATAAATTAGAAGAAAGAGTTGGTGAAAAATTGTCGTCACTCTATTTGTTTATTTAGGGATTTTGAATAAAGTTCGCCAATAACTGACCAAGATACTTAAAAATATTTTTGTTAACAATATCGACTAAATTTATTTAATCAAATAATAATTAATATAATATAATTACTGAAGCCAATAGAATCAATTATAATTTTCGATCATATTTTAAAACTGTAATCTTATACATAAAATAAATTTAAAAATTAAAAAAAAATCATTTATCTATATACAATTCCTGAATGCATGTCACTTCTCTACCAACTGAGCTATCGGCCCCTTAGGCCAAATGCTTAATTATTTTTGATGTTAAATGTTTTGAATGTTAATGAATGGCTTCAGTGGAACTTCAACTGATGTCTCCAATTGAGCGTTTGTTACAGTTTATAGACTAATTTTTGGTGTTATTTTAAAACAAATTTCACTTCAATGAATTTTTGAATTATTTTAATTAAATTTCACTCTTTTTATGAATTGTGTTTATATTAATAAGAGAATTCAATAAAACTTTAAAAAAATTTATAAAAAAAACTATTTAAAGTAATATTTATCCAAATAGACATTAAATTCCCAAAAGATAAAACTGAATTTTTGATGTAATTTTCAAATTGTATTTAATGATAAAATTACAGTTTTAAATTATACGCTAAAAATCGAAATTCTTAGTGACTTTTGAATTTGTAAATTAAATATAAAGAAATTCCTTTAATTAGGTGATATAATATTGTATTAAAATTCATTTAAAACACATTTCCATTAATTAATAATCAATTGATTAATGGGTTATTTAAATTTTTACAAAACATTTTTTCCATTTTTTTGGTCAAAAGTTTTGAAAAAATTACTTTGAATTTCAAATACTGTTTTAAATTGTTTTTATAATAATTCAGACAAACTTTTAATTAACTTAAAGTTTAGAAATTGATTTAATCAATACTTTATTGAATCAATTAATTGTTCAATTTTTAAATTTTTGTTTCAAATAAACCTTTTTGTTATTATAAAAAAAATATCAAAAAACAAATCATTGCTAATGTTTTAGAGCTAAAGCCAATCTTTACCTATTCATCAAGCTTGATTTCCCGGAGTTTTAATGATTAAATTATATTAGTTTCATGAAAATACTCTTGAATCCTATTAGCAATATGGGTAACTTTTTTAACAGATACAAACCCAAAAATTTTTGAATTAAGCAAAATTCCTATCTATCACAAATTGTCAAATCCAAACTAATAATTTGTTAATTTTATTTTATGCCAGAACAAAATCATCATAACAAAATATATTAATTCCAATGAAAAAACCAAAATCTGTTGCGATTTATTTACGTTTAAAAGTCTTTCCATTTAAGTTAACTATTTTATAACAAGAGTTGCGAAATATTTCCGAATCTCTATTAGTTTATTTGTGAACTTAATTTGACTAATTAAAGACCAAACTTTTTAAACAATAGTGACAAAACTTAATTAATTAAATTGATATAATTCATGGAAACAATGAAATCAATTTCTGTTTTGATTCTAAGAGTTATTTAAAAACTGCAATTTTATCATTAAATACCATTTGAAAATTACAACAAAAAATTCAGTTATCTATTTGGGGGTAAGCCAAGGAATGATTTTTTTTAATAAATTGAAAATTATCTCCAATTCTATAACCAAAATAAGAGAAACGAAACCTATAATTTTTTTGTATGCAACATTTAAATAGATAATTGATAACAATATCAGTTTTGATTTTAAGAGTACTTTTTAAAACTGAAAATTTTATCCTTTAATTGAATCTTGAAAAATTTAAAAAAATAATTCTGTTATTTATTTGGTGGTCAAAACTCATTATGATTTTTTTGAAACCTGTAAATCTTAATTTTAGTTATTTAATTTTATAAAACTCATTGGAGTCAACTTTTAAATATAATAGAAACTTATAATCTTTCAATTTTGAAAGATCAAAATAAGTGAAAAAATTGGTGTGTTTTTAAATATTTTGAATATTTTCTTCAATTCTCAAGCTAAGATGGTGAGGAAAAATACCTAAGTAAATGCATTTGATATTATCCAGTAATAAAATTATTATTTTTCAAAATTCTTTAATAACAAAAGCAAAGGAAGTGAAAAATAATAATAAAGTCGGTTCCAGCAGTTTTAAACTGATATTCAAATGATGTAATTATTCAATAAAATATTTCAATAAGTTGTAGAATAGCAGCTTTATTAATTTCTCTCTAATGAAATCCAAATATGTAACTGAATTTTTGTTGTAATTTTCAAATTTTCAATTACAGTCTGTTCTAATTTTGACTGTTCAATATTCGATCGCCTGCCTCATACAATAAAATAGTCCCTGAAACAAAAAAGTACGAAAGCCAAGATACTTGAAACGAAAATAACTTTAAGGCGAGAACGGATCCTTTTGACAAAAATTTAAAAAAACTTTAAGACTTATCTTAAAAAGTAACACAACTTAATTGACCACTAACTGTGTTGTTGCTCTTAAAATAACATAGATACTTATTATATATTATTAATTTATTATTAAGAGTGGACAATGTTTCGGGAACTAACTGCTCCCTTCATCAGCACAAGAAGTAGTGGCACTTCTCAGCTTAAAGTCATACAAAACAAGGTATAAATTATAGTTTTATTTTTGAATTCAAATATTTTAATAAAAATATAATCATTTTTTTGAATAAAAAAAGGTTTGATTTTAAATAAATATTTTATTAAATATATTGAGTGTAAAAGAATTTTTGTTGTTTTTCAAGATCTTTGGCTCTTTTTGTGTCTGATTTTTTGTGACTGGCCTTTGATTTTGGTTCCATTGGTATAGTTCTCATAGAGTGGATATCCCTTACAGGCTTTCCTTTGGCTTTTAATTCATTGCAGACAATGAGAACAACGATAACTAATATCAGAATTATAACCAAAACCAGAGCTATCAGAAGAATAACTAGAATAGAGTCCAACTCTGTGTCTATTTCTTCAGTTGTTATCAGAGGTGTTGTCAAAGGAGTTGTCAAATGTGTTGATACCGGTTTTGAGCAGTTAATCAAAAGTCTCTGGTTTTCTGGTTTACACTGAAATGAAATACAAAATTCAAAAAATATTAAAATTAATTGAATGAATGGCTTACAGTTTCACTCAATGTTTTGATGTCAGTCCAGCAATATTTGAGCGATTTTTCAAATTTGAACAGAATAATTAAACCACCTCCTTTAAGATTTGACTTATGAAACTGTTTAAGACTGAACTGTCCAAAAATCACAACTATTTCTTCATATTTGGAAAGATTTTTTAGTGAATCGTATTGAGAATTATTAGTCTTATGCTGAATACTAATAGGATCTCTGTCTTTACCCTTAGGTTTATAGACATTATAATGATATGCTCTTTGATTGAACAGAATTATATCTTTTTCATTGGTTGACACAAAACCAATGGTTCCGTTTTCCAAAGACAACCGATTGGTTACATTAATCCTATGCTTTGGTTCACTCATTTTCAGTTGAGTCTCATTGTGGTCAAGAAAACCGTATTCCCAAAACTCTTTGGATTTGTGAAGTAAGTATGTGCTACAATTATTCTCAAACCTGGGTAGTCTCTTGAAAGTTGTATTCACACACAAAGCCATCGAATAATTACTTCCAAACCAATTGTCAACTCTTTTGCTATTTTTTGAGACAAACGCTATTCTAATATCAGAATCATTTTCATTGTCCTTATATTCCAGTTCCCAATAATCTGTTCCAATGAATAAATATATAAAAGTCGTACCTCTGATATCAGTTCTTCGGAAACCATAAGAAATGTTATAATCATTGACTTCGAAGGCATCGCAAAACTCAATCATTTAAGTGAAATCCAAGAATGAAAGGAAAGTCACTAAAGTTTAAAAATACAATTAATTGATTTTATTTATGATTTATTTTAAAAATTATACCGAAGCCGAAGACAAGTGGAAGAAATGGTCTCATATTTTAGATCTCTTTGAATACAAGTTATTATAAGACTATTTTCAAAATAAATAATAATTTGAAATAATTCGCGCAAATAATCCAATCATTTATTGTATTATATTTTAATTCAAAAATTTTGTAGACATTAGGTTTGGTAGTCAAAGAACTTTATTATAATTTTGATTAGAAGTTACATAATTTTGAGAGTGTGTGCACACATAGAGAATCAAGGAGAGACTACAAATAGATTTTAGTTTACAATATATTTTATAATTATTATTCAATATAAAGATAAGTTATTTAAGTGACTAATACATAAGAATGTTAAACAATTAAAACTCTAAACATATAAAGGATGTGAAACTATAAACTAGGCAAATCATTGCCTACAATATACCCTTTTCTTTTTAAAATTTTTGATTACAAAACTTAGCTAGAACAAATTTAAATTAAACAATTTTTCGAGAATTAAATGAAAATAAAAGTTATATAAATTTTGCAAATAAACCAAAGCCTGATGACTACAGGTAGTCTTAAAAACATAATAATCATTTAATGACATGATGGAACTTTTAATTTATATAAATATCAGCTATTTTATTAATTGATTTTTAAAAAGAGTTGATAATATGGATTATAAATTTATAAAATGCACAAGTTTATTAGTACTGATATTAATAATTATGATTTCATTTATCAGCCAATTCCTGCTTTCTTTATCTATTATAATCAGCCCTAGTATAAAATTTGGAAATTCTGAAAATTTTTTATTACTTGGATAGTCCTCTTTAATTAATTTATTAGTTATTAAGATTAAAAATTAAAGTTTTAATAAATAAATACCCTATATAACATATGTTTCATTACCATAGCAAAATTTTGCACGTGACATACATTTTAGTCTCAAGTAATTTTGAAAATACTTTATCTAATTTTCGATTAATAAACGATTGGTATGAAGTATTAAAACTAAATTACTAGCATATTTTATTATCAATTAAGACATTTTAATTTATTGATTTAAATATTTTGTTAATTATTTATAGATGTCGTTAAAAAATAATAAAATCTGAATTAAAGATAAATATGAGATAATAATTATTGTATTTCAGAGTATCTACTACATTTTAATTTTATTTCTATTTATCTCTCTTATAAATTGCCCTTTCTTATGAGCCTTACGCACATTTTGGGACTTAAGAAACATCAACAACTGTATAGATATGTTCATTATATGATATCTAATATTTTAATTCATTCTTTATTTGTGGCTATAAATTCATTTCCAGAATAATTTGAAACCATATTACAAATACTATATAAAGAGATGGTTAACGGAATCATTTTATAATAATAATTATTTTTATATAATTATATAATTATTGAATAAATTGTTTTGTTTTAACGATGAACTCTTCAGTTATAATCTATTTTGCTTTAATAATAATTTCAACATTTCTCAATGTATCATCAGTCAATGTTGAAATAAAAAGTAATTTCACTCAAAGAATTGTCAACGGAATAGTCGCTAGTAAAATTCAAGCACCTTGGCAGGTTTTTATTGAAATTTATTCAGGTGATTCAGACATTTTTTCAACTAATTTTTACAATGGTGCGATAATCGCTCCCAGATATGTATTGACAACAGCCAGCGCTTGTGCTCGTAAAACGTAAGCATAAAATAGCACCTTTGTGATTTTCAATTTTACTTGTCAAATTTAGAATATATAACGAATTGCTTAAAATAAAATATGGCGGAACAGATAGAGTAAATTTACCTTATTCCGCGGAAATCAATGTGATGATATTTCATCCTAACTGGACTGACAACAATAATAACGGTAATCTTGGTTACAATTTATGTATAATTGGATTAAAGGATCCTGTTCAAACCTCACCAACAAGCAATATTATTCCTATTGCCAATGTCAAACCCTCTATTGGAACCCAAGCAAATTATACAAGTTGGGGGCTACTCAACAGTTATGCTTACCCCATCTCACTTCGAGTTGCCAACTTAACATTAATTTCTAAAGTTGATTGCCAAGACAAGTTTGGGAGCTATCAAATAATTACTGATAATATCACCTGTGCAGTACCCAACAACACTAGATCTGACACCACCTGTTCAGTAAGAATTTCAGATTCATTAATCATGTCATTTTTAAATTGATAAATTATTAGGGTGATGTGGGCGCACCATTGGTTATTAATGGAGAGCTGGTTGGAATACTCTCACGGACAAATTATTATGGCTGTTCTACCAGTGCTTATTATCCAGAGATTTTCATTAACACAGTTTTTGCCAGAGAATGGATTGAATCAACTATGGATAGTAGATCGGAGTGCACATCCACTACAGGTCCAAGCACAACAGGTTCAAGCATACCTAGTTCTACCACAGCAGATTTCGCCACAGGTAAACCAATACTTAATTCAGCTCACCCTCCAGTGGTGAGAATATTGGATTAATATCTCGCTCAAATTGAGTATTAAAATTGACCAATCTAATTCATTTAATCCTATAGAAACGTTGGAAATATTTGATGGCACTAAAAATTAAAATTTCTTTTAATGAATAAATAAATTGTATTAATTTAGTCCATGAAATAATAAAAACTAAATTTATCGTTGATTCTTGGATTAATTCTTTTTATACATTGGTCATACAAAAATTTACTTTCTCATTAATTCAGAACCAATTAATACAGTACTCCAAAGTTAAAAGATCCAGAAATAAGGACAACTCGCGACCTAAAGCCCTACCATATATGGTCATGGTTTTTTGATTATTAAGGTCTTAGTTCTGTTCATATTCGTGAAATTGACGAACAGTTTAAAAACTATTTCTGCGACACAAGTTATTTCAACTGCATTCAGGGAAAGGCAACGTTATTCAGATGCCCTATTGCTGCGGACAGGTCCTCATTTATGGTATTTAATGGGACGGCATGTGAAGACAAATCCAGAGTTAAAAGACAGGACACAGTAATAAGGATAACTCCTTATGAAAGTCAGGACGTAGAGCGCTACCAGGTACAGTCACGTGTTAGTCGCCGAACCTGTCCTCAAGGTTTCAGTATTGACACAACATCTGGCAGATGTCGAAGGGTTAGACTCTTTGATCCATTAATGCGACAAAAGCCTGGTAGGGTCATCCAAGGAGATCCAGTCTGTCCTACTGGCTATACATATGTGCAGACTGCAGATAAATGTAAAATGTATCATGGTTAGACCCGTCTCGCAGAAAACCAGTTTATTCTTGACAAGGACGTTACCGTAGAAATGGCCGCTTCGAGACAGTCCTATCCAACGGTTAGTTGTGGATACCTGGTATGAAAAACCATGGTCATGGCAAAATAGAGGAGATAAAACCAAAATTCTACCTGATACTTATCAATAAGTATTTTAGGCCAGATATCAATTGACTAAACATTTATTTATTTAAAATTTTAGTTTAAACCTTTATAATTATATTTGCAAACTTACCTTGTTGGATTATTTACCTTTAAAAAATTATCTAGAATAAAATCAATGTTCACTTTCTCTCCCATGACTAATAGAAATGACAAAGATTCTAATAAATAAGGTTGTGTGAAATTCATATGGAATGCAAGGTTAGATTTAAATCATAGAGAAAGCACTCATTTATTATATATCTTACAGTTTTTAAAAGATTTTTCCTTTTGAAAGATAAGGTAATTATAAGGAATTATTTTTTAGTGAGAATTTTTTGCAAGTTTACAGTTTATTTGTTTGTAATCTAAACCGGTATTATTTTAACAATAAACTTGCTCGTTGAAATTGAAAACTTATACATTGGACAGGAAGAGTACTTTTTTGTTTAGCAAACATTTTCTCGGATAAGTAATGGTATTTCAAGAGTAAAATCAACTGATTTTTGATTACATTCAATATATATATATAAGAGACAATACTGACAAAATAAGAGACAAAACTGAGTGTTCTGAGCATGTATTGGTGCCTGGTTTTGCTGAATGGTTTTTGGAATTAATACCATTTTCAACTGAATATTTTTCTTTGGCCACATTCTTCTGTTTTTTGACCTGGAAGAATTTAGGTAAATTTTCTTGTTTAAAGTTAAATAAGTCATCACACGTTTAAACCCAATAATTATATTGAAAAATTAATTTTATTTTCCCCCTAAAATGGAACTTACATATAAAACCTGAAGAACTACCTGAAGAGCCATCTGAAGATCCACCTGAAGAACCACCTGAATATGTTTTGGAAAATTCCTGTTTGTTTACGATCAAGAAATGGCCAGCTATTATAATAAGAATTACCTTAATTGTTATAACAATAGGTAGCATCGCTTACTTTTACATTCAAGCGAAAAATCATTACTACTCTTATGGTGTTTGGATTTTTATAATACAACAGTTAATTCTTCAGTTGATCCTGTTGATTTTAGAATTAACTTTCTACTTTGTACACATGAAAAAGATGCAAACGTTGTCCACTCCTCCTCATCACTTCCAATTAGATGTCATACTTTTAATATTCCCACTCCTTCCTCTGGGAATTTTATATGTACTAAGGACATTTCCCGATATCATTCACTATTCGAGCTCAAAACCCAATCCATTGACATCTTCTGAACCATTTTTTACTTCTGTGAACATAATTTTAGCAATTTTTAGTTGGGGACAGGTATTATTTCAAAGCGTTTTTATATCCGATGTGTTTTGCAGAATCAATGGCTCAATGAGGAAATGTGCTTATTTTTTCTTGTTATTAGCCTTTGTCAATTTCTGCATTTGATTGAGCTGGACATTCGAGTGCAAATTAATCACAATCCACGGCCGATCATTTAATATATATGGGATTATCGAATGGATAATAGTTGTCTACTCTACAGTGCCTTTTGTAATGTTCTACTTTGCTCATACAACAGCCTGTTTCGTAGATATATATAAGCATGTTCGAAAATTGCTTATTGATCAAGCAAATATGGAAAATAGGGCACCAAACGTATAAAGTGCGATAACTAAATTAAAAATGTTTGAACAAGTTAATAGAGTCAATCTTATCCTAATAAATTGTTTAATTTGTCTAAAATGTCTATATTTATCATTTGTAATTTCTGTGTACTGTTAATTATAGTGATCAATGAACAATATCTTTAAATTAATCATGAATAAAATAATATAAACTTATATTTTTACTAAATGAGTCAAGATAAAATCCATAAAAGTTCATAAACTCCGAAAAATATTTTGTAAACAAATGTCTCCAAGAGCCACTTTTTGCAAGCTGTGCTAACAACTTATCAAAAGTTAAATTTGAACATTAATTTTAAGAGATATTTGAATTATAATTGAATCAATATCAATATATATTATTTTATGTTATTCAATGTTTGAGCAAGTCAAT
>JAQGBR010000875.1:0-10599 GCA_034698525.1 Achipteria nitens | reverse complement strand
AACTAATGTGTACCATTAAAAAAGAATGGTGAAGGTTGTATTAGATATGGTCAGTGTATTGCAGGATCATGTATTGCATGGAGATGCGGGCCCCAGAATTTGCCAGATGGCGCCACTTGTAGCATTGATTATCAATGTGATTCATTGAAATGCAAGAATAACATATGTATTAGACTTAAAAATGAATTTTAAAACTGTTGAGTTTACTCATTTGCTTGGAATTGGCTTTAAAAAAGTAAAATTTCTATACTGTTGTTCTGATCACGAGTGCATAAATGGTGTGTAGAATCAAGCCTGAAGTTGCTACGGCCCGAAATAATAATCCAAATCTAACTCCACCTCCACAAATCAAGCTAAAACTTCCAGATATAAATGAAATATTGCCAAATACTAAAGATACTGTGATTGTGGTTTAACCCCATATTAGTTACAATTCTTTTCTTAAATAACTAATAATGAGTTCTTTTTATTTGGATTTAAATAAAAGATAATTTGATTTCTACTTTTGATTTTTATTTTCAAGTTAATTAAGTTTAAATATGGTATTGAGTATAATCCTGGTATCTTAAGTATTAGATCAAAGTGTACTCGTTGTTTCATATCCTATAAATCTAATTCTTATTATATAAATCTATATTAGATTTTATATATTTGTTTAAAAAATGTTTGAAATTGTTATCAAATTTTAAAAGGTTATTTTTATTCAGATATTTTGTTTTGAAATTTAAGTAAAAAATTAATTTATTAAATGTGTTTAATAATTTTGAATAGAATATTATTTGCAAGAATTGATAAAATTATAGATATATTAATAAAAGTATAAATGTATTAAATGTCAAATATTTGTTAAATGAGACACTTTTTCACTAAATTTTAAGTTTTAGGAGTAGAGACAAAAATTGTTAGAGTATTTCCAAAGCCAAAGAAATTGACAGCAAGTGTCACACAAGGTTCTCAAAAAGACGAGGATTGAGTCCTGTGATTTGCTCACACAATTTCAAAATGCTGAGCCCTTGAAGCATAGAATATTCCGGTGCAAAGTTTTTGGTTTTTTTTCTAACCATAAAGTCATCATATTTGTCGGGGGAAATGGTTGTCAAAAATACATATCTTTCCCACTCTTTGAACATCTAATTTACATTTTGTGACAACACTTCAAAAGGATATATAATTCAATATTATTATTAAAAATACTTTTTATTATTATTCATTTGATATCACAAATTTTGATATCATTAGAGCTCTCACTCTTCTTAGAAAAGTAAGCCTGTTTAAGTTTAGTATCAAATATGTATTTGATAGACACTTTAATAAATGAGAAAATATTTATTTATAGTCATATCAATCAAAAGAATTTAATTTTGAATTACATTAAAAGTTATGACAGAAAATAATTTTCTGAACAAAATTGTGAACTAATTTTCTCTAATATTTTCTTTCAGATATCAAATTCCGGAACAATTTATTGTTTGGCATAAAAAATAATTATCTTCTAATAACACATATATGAGTAGTAGTCGTAGTGTCGGTCTTATTATTGGTAAAGAGAGAGACTTATGAGTGAACAGAATGAAATTGAAGCGTCTCTTCGATTATAGGCTATAAATTGTTGAGCTCTGGTCTCTTTACTCGTATGACTGCAAACACTGAGTAAAACTATTTGTTGTGGAGAACTGGGAGATATTCTCGAAGAGAAATCCAAAGAGGAATAGTGTATAAAAGAGAGGGAGAAAAAGGACAGACAGAGCAATGAAAGGGCTAACATTCATGCAGTTATGTCACGCAATATCGTTGACACTATTTGTCCACTCGTTTTATGCCGACTCTTCACTGCAGTCATCTTTAGTTCCAATTAGTTTTATGGCTAATGATTATAGAAATAATAGCAGAACTCAACAACATATCGCTGAACACTGGGCTAATGGAACGACCACTTGTCCGCAACACTGCAGTTGTTTCATTGGTATATCAACTTTTGTAAGTATTAATATCTTTAATACAAATTTAACTTTAATTCAATTGAGAACAATAACCAGAATATTAACCAGAAGTTTAACAAGTTGATATTTAGTTGTACTAAATTTGAACATGACTAAATTAGAATATGCTTGAATAATTGATCAAGTCAGTAGAGAAATGTTTGTGGATTTTAGTTTATTTTGTTTGCTTGTACTAGCTTATCAAATTAAAGCTAAATTGAACAAGCTAAACGAAAATAGAGTTGAAATAGCAGTTTGTCTGTTAATTGGAGTCAATCGATAAATTCTAATTAAGTTAACCAAAACGGAAATACCCCGCAGAAAATTAAGCCAAAATGCGTTGTAAAGAGAGAACATGTTATGGAGAATCTGCAAACCTATCCCCAGACAGTAATAGTCTTTCATTAAGAGTCAAATAGATAGAGAGAAACGAACTGACAGTTTATTTGGTTTGTTGTGATATAAGAAATTTTTAGGAGAGTTGGAGAGCACAGAGTAAACTCTTAAAAGCCATTCGAATTCTTTTGTCGAATTAATTTATCCGTTCCCTTCTCTAATTTTCTCTTTTATTTTTTGTGTGTATTTTTTTCTACTAATGTTTTTCTCTTCCTTTCAAATCTACTATTCATTTGATTTTCTACTGTTTAGTAGTTTTTCTGTTTATTGTATTTCTAAACAATATTTGCACTGATTTTTCCGAACCAAAAACTTTTAATTTCACGGATTTGTTGTCAACAACTAATGATTGCATACTATTTTCTACTATTAAACTCTCTCTCTCTCTCTCTCTCTCTCTCTCTCTCTCTCTCTCTGAAATTGAAAATTTTTATTCTTTAACTCTTTTACCATAAATTTTTGCTCAACTAATTAATGTGCAAACAGTTAGTATTCACTACTAATTAGTATTTGTTAAGGAAGTTATTTAAACAAATCGCAGACATGTCCTGTCATTTGCCACCAGTTCTAATAATTTTCGGTCCAAATATCAAACAATATTTTAACTGAAAAAGTTTTAATTAAAACTAATTAATCAGAATTTTGTTTGAATTAATAATTCTACCAAAAAATGTCAATTAAAAAATTACCAATCACAAAGTTCCTCCTTCATTATCTAACCATGTTTATTTGTTTATGAATGAGAAATTCCAAAAAATTAAAAAGATAAACTTTTATTTCAATTCACATAATTTAATAAAATTATTTCTATAAAGTTTTATAATTGAAAGAAGCTTGATAATTTTAATAATAGTTCTATTTCGAGATATAACCCACAAGTCAAAACAAAATTAAAACATTAATAGATCACTTTTGTGAATCTAGTAAATCCATTTGAAGTTTTCATTTATTTTTTTAAACTCCTTTCGCTTTTAAACTCCTTTTTATCGAATCAATGATTTATTTTTATTATCAATTTTTATCTCACTACAAGAGAGAGAGAGAGAGAGAGAGAGAGAGAGAGAGCGAGAGAGAGAGAGAGAGAGAGATTGAAAAATCTAATCGAAGTGAAAAAATAATTCAAAGTTCAGAAGAAGTATAAAAAGAGGACAAAATTAGAGATAAACTTATTTAATATAAGAAAGTGATTGAGAGATACAGAATAAAAAAGTGAGAGTAAAAAGAAATCAAATAAATAAGAGACATAACAAGAAAAAAATATCGAAAAGAAGGGAAAGAAGAATAAGTTTAATACTTTTATTGTGATGAGACATATCTATGTCTCAAAGAAATTCATGAAATGATTTATTGGAAAGTATTACTGAAAATACTGTAGAAGAAGGAAAAAATTTATTATTACTGTTATATACGTGAAAAATAAGCCTCAAATCAAAATCAGAAGCCAATAGAAAATAGAAAACAAAATTAGTGATCACTGATCAGAGCACAGAATGAAGTAGAAAACTATAATAAGATGAAATATCAGGAACAGAATAGAGAAAAAAATATCTTCTAATCCGATAATTTTAATCAAATTACTGATTACATCATTTTGTCTGACAGTTGATTGAATTGAAGCCATTAATTACAGTCCAGCCGATAGACCTCCAGAATTCATAGCCCTATCCAATGGAAGCCTTAAATACATTAATCGAATTGTGATTTCTAGGGGTTAAGTATAGAAACAGTATCTGGTATTTTGTGTGTAAAGTATAGGCCATAAGTCATTCTTAAGTTAAGAGATTAAATACTTTGACTACAATATATATCAGTTGTTGTGTATGTGTTTGGACTACAATTTTGGGCACCAATTCTCGTCTCTCTATTGTGTTGAATGCAAAACACATTTTTCAGCTGACAATTGAAGCGTCAAATTATTGGATACTTTACTCTTATTTTTCTAATTTAATGTTAGCCTGAGTTTGACTTCACCAAAATTATATCACAGTAATCACCAAGGTTTCTCCAATAAAAAATACTAGATTTGTTTATCAAATAAGCATTAACATTTTCTCTGTTCCACTCTCATTGATACTGAATTATCAAGCTTAATGTAGAAACAAGGTACAATTGCAGAAGCACCAAGCTAAAATCAAATAATTTCAAGTCAATCCTTGACCACTGCACAGTGCCATTCATTACACACTAATCTTCGATTAGTTTTCTTAAACAACTAATTGATAAAAATTGGATGAATTTTCTGCTGAATTGATCCGATTTTAGTCTACTATGAAATTAAACTCAATTATTCATTATATATATCCTAATGTCAGCCAAAAAACACATTAATTTTATTATTATTTGGTGTAAAAAATTTGCGAACAATTAATTTAAGCAATGAATGCGAGTAAAGTCAATAATTATTTGGACACATAGTTAGGCTAAGCCCTTTTTTTCTTGGCAAATCGTATCTATGTCATTTCATTTATCACTTGGTTATTAATGATCTATTTATTTTCGCATTGAGTCAATTTGCGAAATAAATCACATTCTCATTGATTCAATCAATTGTTTTCATGTCTTGTTTTTCCACATCTTTTGCTCTGCAGACTAACGAACCATTGCGTACAGTCAAGTGCTCAAACATAAGCATACCGTTTGCCCCGAAAGCTATTCCCATTGACACAGAATCACTGGTACTGATCCACAACACATACGACTCACTGCCGTTAGACTCGTTCGTAGGGTTAGACCATTTGCTAGAATTGAATTTGACATACAATAGACTCCAACATTTAACGAGAGGACACGTTTTCAATAATTTATCGCATCTAAAACTGTTAGACTTATCCCATAACAAGTTTAGGCAATTGTTTGCCGGTATATTCCACGGCCTCAGACGACTACAGGTGCTAATAATAAGCTCCGGGCAGTTAAAGTTTTTGGACGAACACACGTTCGACGGACTCGAAATGCTTAACGAATTAGATTTATCTAATAATCAAATCTCTTCTATTTATTTGGAACTCTTTCAAAGTATATCTAACCTTAAGGTAAGTTCAAACAAATAATAAGCATGCTAATTTGTTTTTTCATAAAAATCAAACAAGCTAGGCTATTTTGAAAAAAATAATAGCAACTTCTAAAAGTATCAGAAATGACATTTTTCCTTTTGATTTATTGTGGTCAGATAGTTGACAAAATTAACAAGTTAATTAATATTTTTATCATTTTCAACTTTGATTCTAGCAAATTAACATTTGATTTTTGATGTTAGATGACCTAGTTTGACAGAAAACTATGTCCAACATTGAAAAATGGTTGGATTAATGGGAAAATTATTATTGAATAGAATTTGGGTTTTCCTTACTTTTATAATAGGAAAGCATAATAAGAATGAAAGAAAAAAAGTAAAGTAAGTTTGAGTATCACTTCAGCTCTTGTTTGACATCCGATTAATCTATTTTGGATCTAATCGATAGTCAGAGCACAGAATAGTAGACCAAAAGCGAAAAAAACTAAAGTAAAGCGAAGAAAAGACATCGAAAAAATCAAATCATTAGTGGAGTGTGTGTTTGGGGTCAGTCTCTATGACAGACGAATAAAACACAGTATTTTAGGCGAAAAGATCATAGAAACCGAGCGCCGGACCACAAAATCTTCACATAATTTAATAAACTTTGCATTAAAGTCAGTAATCAATCACTGAATACATCACTGAATACTTATTCTGTTATAATTTGGTTAAAAAGTTTTTATATCCAGCAATAAATTAAATCAATCAATCATTTTATCAAAAATATATTTAACTAAAAATTAAGTCTTTTATTAAATTTAAAATTATTTCAGTCATTAAACTTGAAGTCTAACCACATATCACACCTGACGGGCGGTATATTCACATCAATGACATCATTACGTATATTACAATTGAGTCAAAACAATATCATTAGTATTAACGACAACGCATTCGTCGGTTTGGATCACTTGGAAGAGCTATATTTAGAAGACAATAGTCTGGTTCGGGTGCCGGCCATTGCATTGCAGTCACTAAAACGTATTGTGACAATACGTATGGACAACAATCCTGTCCAACAGCTGTCCACTGGAGACTTTGTTCACCTGCCGGCCAACACAATATCGGTAACAAAATGTGACCAGCTAACAATGATAGACCGTGGTGCTTTCTGGGACCTGCCAAACCTCTACACTTTAGTATTGCACAGTAATCCAAGACTAGCGTTCATCGATTCGCAGGCGTTGGTCGGACTGCCATTACTCCATACAATAGAACTACACGATTGTGGACTTAAGACTATTCAATACGACATCATTAATAATATCGTTGCTAATGAACTGACTGCCGGTGCCATTGCCGGTGCCAACAGTGCTAAACACGAGCATCACTTCAAGAGATCGATTAGAGTTACTTTAGAAGGAAATCCTTTTCTCTGTGACTGTAATGTCAACTATTTATATCAGGTTTGAGTCAACAAAAATCAATAAACCCTTGAAATTAATATTAATTGTATTTTGTTTTTGTTTTTACAATCTTTTAACACAAAAAACATTTTAACGCAAAAACAAAGTTTCGGTCAGAGTTTTAATTATTTAGGGAAAACATTAGTGAGCAAGATTACTTTATCTAATTTATCTTGGTTAAAACAGTTGTCTTTTTTTGATAAAATACTTTATTTTCAATTTTTATATATTTTTTATATTTTTATATTAATCTTAAATTTTATTTCTTTCAGTGTCTTATAGATCAACAAAACTGTTCGCTTGAAATCCCGAATAGGGATCGTATAGTATGTGGCCAACCATATGTGCTGAACGGCACACAAATCATTGAGTTAAATGTGAGCTCTATTCCTGAAGTGTGTCGACCACAGCTGATCGCTGTCAATGACGCCAACCAAACAATTCATAAGAAAATTGGTGACAGACATCAGTTCCAGTGTCGAGCACTGGGTCTGCCCGTGCCTACAATACACTGGATTCTGCCATCTGGTGAAGTGCTTAATGAAACGTCAAATACAATACACTTTCAGCTCAGACTAACAGGAAGTTTAAGACTGTTTCACTTAAAGCCGAGAGACAGCGGTCTCTATAAATGTGTGGCGCAAAACACTTTGGGAAGTGTTGTCTCACAAATCAATCTTATTATAGATAACATTGACTTACATTTATATCCGGCGACCGTTTCGTCAAATTATGTAACTCTTGTGAGTCAATCAATATATTGATTATAGAAATAAATAATTAATTCTTGAAAAATATTAGGTATGGAACGGAACGGGACGTAACTCTTTTCACGAATACCAGATTATCTATAAGACTATAGAAAATGCTAATAAAGATGAAGAATTAGTGAACAGCACAACCAAACCGCCAGAATCGTCATCAAAATCTCAGTCAAAGTACGAGTCGGTGACTGTTAATCATTTGTTGCGTTCCTATAGTTTAACACATTTGGAGCCGAACTCCAAATACAAGATATGTTTGACAGTCAGAGATCCGGACGCCAGGAATGGTTACGTACAGCTGTCGTGCACTACTGTTCATACAAAGCCCGCTCTGAGCACATCTGTACGTCCAGTGCCACAAACTTCAAACAACTTTAGTCTAGCGATTGGATTGAGTGCTGCCATACTTTCAATTACTTTATTATACTTCGCTGTCACCGCATTCAAGAGATATCGTTTCCAAAGACAATATGAAATACCGGCTCAAAAGCTAACCATTACTAATACAGTGTCACAAAGTGAACAGAATATAGCACCCATTCCTCTCGAAAATATCTATAGTCCTCTCATCAAACATATGAGACATTAAATTATTGACTGATTTTTATTTTTATAGTTTTATATATATTTGAAAACATTAAATAAATTATATTTCAATTGTTTTTTGAAAATTCAATTTAAATAGATTAATATATTAAACATTTCAAAATATATTAATACTGAGCTCCTGATTATTAATCAAAATAATTTAGTTAATAATTTAATCAACAGCTATACAATTATCAACAAATAGTAACTGATTTAAAGGCAAAGTATTAAACTGAAACTTAAGACATACTAATAGTTGTCTTATTCTCTGATTTATGTTTGACTCTAATATGATATCTGATGGCACTCTTCCATAGAGACTTCTTTGAGCAATAATTACATTTATAAATATTAATAATTTGGTGACTATTAATTATTTGCTGGTTTAGCCAATACTTTTTCAAAGAGGAACAATTCAATATATCCCAAATATATGTGCGCACTAGGGTTGGCTGTGATACAAAACTTGTATTATACATCTTGTATTATACTGTATTATACAATGTATTATACAAAATCAATTTAGCCATACATACAAAATACAGCGCCACCTATGCGTGAAAAATTTTAATTACACTTTGTTTCGTAAGAATTGCATCTACATTGTATATTATACATGATTATACAAAGTTCAATGTGCAGTACCATCAAAAATGGCGGATTTTAACAGGAAATAGTCATAGAAAAAAAAAGAAAATATCCACTTCTATTATCAAATTGCTAAAAAATTACCGATTTTTACGATTCTGTTAAAGACAATTAAGTTGGCATAATAATTCAAAAGATTTAGCTTAAAAATGATTAGATTTAACTGATTTTAAGGTAATTTAGCCGAAAAATCTGTTAATTTTTCATCAAAAATGGCAAAATGAAAAATACATGAATAATACAAGAAGTACATTGTATAATACAGTATAATACAAAGTCAAAATAAAATCCTTGTATTTTGCCAACCCTAGTCCAGTGTACCAAGTACTCTGAAGGGTTGATACGCTTATTGTTCCTAACCATAAATGAGTCCTCAGACATAACGTCAATCTTCTGGACATTCCCCACTTGGAGTAGGCACAAATTGACGAGATTGGGATTTGATAGGTAAATGGTTATGTCCAAGGCATTAATTGCGTTTCGCACATCCCTCTTAAGACCAAACAAACTGACCACTGTCAGTGGAAATTTAAACATTGGATTCAATCCATTCCTGCCTATCTTTGCACTCAGCATCAATTGATTCAACGCATAGCGGGCTCCGGGATTATCGAAAGCTACACAGTGCAGATCATATGACTGATTCATATCCATAGACCTGCGGTTTGGAAGAGTGATAATACCGCGCCCACCCAAAGGATGCATTTTCGGGTATCTGCTGAGAAATGTGCAAATTTGGGCCAACCAACCACCCAGGCTGTGGCCGGTCACTGTCACTGAAAAGTCGTTCCTCACATATGTGTTGTTTTGTGCGTTCATAGCGTTTGCTAATAGGAATTGGGATGTATGACGATCTGCCATTATTATTGTATCTAGCGACACGGTGCCCGTTATAGCAAGCATCAAGTCTTCTATGGCTTGTTGCCAGTTCTCAGTACCCCTGTGCACTATTACTATTTGCTTTGATGAACGGTTTAGGAATGCCGAGCACTTGAATCCTATGAGAGAAGTTTAAGCTTGCTTAATTTTTTTTAATAAAATAAGTGGCTATTGTTCTTACCATTTTCACTTATCCAACCCCTCCACCCCCATTTCCTGCTATCAATAAAATCGACCATTTCTTGTACACTGATGTTTGCACTACCATTCTCTGGGATTTCATGAATGCAAGAATAACTGTCGTTTATATAGTACTCCAAAAGGACCAGATATGCCAACTCCAATGTTGATGGCTTAGAACCAGCACCAGAGATCACCGGGGTATTTGCAATTGCCTCGGCTAGTTGGCTGCATTTATGACAACTGTCCATTTTTATAAATTATTATAAATGTGAGAGTGGTCTTATTAGTTTTATTATTCCACTTAAAAGAAGTGCCACAACTCTTTTGGCACAACAGATGATTATATATTTATAGATCAATTGAATCAATTGTTTGTTGTCATTCAGTGGACTGATTTGTGGTGACTGAGTGGGTGATGACTGGCATTCAATTGAGTGCTGAACGTCTATTTGGTCAGTGTTGTGGTGACTGTTATTGTGATTAAATGTTGAGTCAATTAAATCCAATACTTTAGTAATTGTTAATTGAAATCAATGGTAACACTAATTATATAAAATGTTTGACTAAATAATAGTTTTGTTAAAACAAAAAAAGTTTGAATTATAAGATTATGTGAGTGAAGGGATGAGAGATTAAATAAATAATGGGATTGAGTGAAGGAACTGGTTTTAATTAATCTAAAGGTACATGTAATAGAGTCA
>JAQGBR010000874.1:0-10601 GCA_034698525.1 Achipteria nitens | reverse complement strand
TTAATTTGTTATAAAATTATAGTTTACTCTAAACGCATATAAATGTCAGTTAAATGATAAAAAATTGGAACAAAAGGTACTGAAAAAGTGATCTAAACTTATAATGAAAATCTCAATCAATACCAAAATCTCAAATTGTTTTAAAAATAAACAAAAAGTTATAAAAATTAAACAACATTTCGATCAAATCATTATAATTGAAATTTGTTCGAACAAAAACTGAGAAAATAATGTAATAATTAATAATCAAAAAAATATAAATAATTTGTGGAAATATTTAATCACTCCTTCGAAGCGATGACTCAATTATTATATAATAATAGAAAAAATTGTTTCTAAACTGATATCTATTTACATAAAACTATGATTTATGATTCGACATAAGCCACGTCAGGCCCTCGAATAAGCCATCGCCAGTTGTGGCACAGGCAGGTTGAACGTACCAATTCCTTTGGCGCAGACTTGTCATCGTTAGACCTAATTTGTCCTGAATTTCTTGTGGTTTCATTGCTATACATATAACAATCAATTCATTTAAATCAATCAAACAATTGTCTAAATGGACTGACCGTCGGGTAAGTCTTGTTTGTTGGCGAAGACAAGTATAATAACTTCTCTCATTTCCCGGTCGTTCACTATTTTGTGTAACTCCTGTCGGGCCTCATCTATACGGTCTCTATCGGCCGAATCGACAACAAATATCAATCCTTGAGTTCCCGTATAGTAATGCCTCCAAAGGGGACGGATCTTGTCCTGTCCGCCCACATCCTGGGGTTAAAGTAATCAATTAAATCATTGAACAAAACTATCAAAATATTAACCCAAACACTAAATTTGACATTTTTATATGTAACGGTCTCCACATTAAAGCCGACCGTAGGAATGGTAGTCACCGATTGACCCAATTTTAGTTTATATAATATCGCTATCAATAAGAAATTGGATTAAATTTAGAGTAAATCAAATCAAAATCAGATAAAATACTTGTCTTTCCGGCGGCGTCTAATCCAAGCATTAAAATTCTCATCTCTTTATTGCCAAATATTTTGGACAGTATTTTACCCATAATTACACTCAATATTAATATTAATATTATTACTGAATATTAGTTTAATTATGAATTTGTTCCTCAGATTTGATTTGCTTTGAGTCGAAAACCAAATTATTTTTTGTGAATACTTTTAAAATAAATAAAACGACAAATAATTGTAAAATCAATGAATGCTTTGAAACAAATTAATGGAAAATGTATTGAAGTCTTCGAGTCTTTGATATAAACAATACTATTAAGAGTTGGCATTAAATCTAAAATCAAATTAAAACGAAAATTAATTTTTGTTAACAATTTTTGGGATAAAAATAGAATTTCTTACAAATTATTAAATTATTATTTGACTTAAATTAAGTCAATTAATATCACAAAAATATATACAAAAAGAGTTAACATATCTCTGAAGAAATGATCGAAACATTATTCAAATAATAACTGAAATTAAAAACTATTTTAATTGAAATTAGATTAGAGTCCAATCAAAACATCTAAAGACCGGTCACTCAATTGAAATGAAATTCACTCAAAACTAATACTTTTCACGTAAAACGTATCGATTTATCGGTTAAACTTAACCCGAATATTGTTATAATAATCAAAATTATTTGAAATACTATTAAAATTTAACACAACTTCCAGTTTATTATTATTATATCAAATTAAGATTTTGATATAAATTTAGTCATTAATTGTTTATCAATTTATTGTACTTCAGATATGATTTATAATCAAAATAATTGTATTTTAATTGAAATGATAGTTATTTTTCATTAACCCTCCCATCGATATAATGGTGTTTTTGACGCCAATTTTAACGCCTCATTGGGTTTGGTTTAGGGACCGTTCAATCAAAATATTAAAACTTGGGTTCAAATGATTTTTCCTCAAAAACTGGTTTTAAATTATTTTAAACAAAAAGAAGTTTTATATAAGAATTGTTTGAATTGGATGTCAAATGAATGTCTTTTAAGAGCCACAGAAAATGCCTTAAGAATAGAAATTTGAATAAATAAACCAATTATTGAAAGCTATGTTTTTCCAACATTTGGCGAACAATACAGGACTTCACCACTTTTTTGGGCTTCAATTAAAGATTAAATTCATCGAATTTAAACTGGTTTTGAAGAAATTGAATTATATTAAGTTTCGTCAAGGTCAAATTCAGATAATTCGAGCTGGGTTTTGTCCAATTCCTTAAATTAGAATAACCAATTTGATTTAATCAAATTTAACCATCTCAATCTAATTAAATTTCATTGAAATTAATTTAAATTCAATTAATTGATTAAACTTTTTTTTTTATCATTAATTAATGCCTAAAAAAGTGCTGCACTACTGTATCGCCAAATGTTGAAAAGCATTTGAATAAGTTATGGATATTAAGTATTTTGTTTAAAATTGTGATAATATTATATTTCAAATAATCGGATAACAAATCCAAAAATTTGTTTAACACTTTTCTAATAAATTTATCTCAAATTTCTTTATCGCAAATAAAATGCATTAATTTTCTATCAAATATCAGATCAATAGATAACTATTCAATGATTAAATCAAAAGTTTTTTAGAAACAAATGATTATTAGAAATAATATTCAAAATCAAAATAAGTTAAACAAAAATTAGTTCCAAAACAAAGTAATAAAATCGCAATTCTTTTCAAATCAATCATTAGTTTAATAATTATTTAAATGATTGTATCGATTGGTTGACAAATGATTTAATTAATATACAAAATAATTAAATTGATTTCATTGAAAGTCTAATAAATAATTTACTTCGAGTTAAGACTCGATTTGTTTTTCGAGTTATTAACTCTTTTGTTAACACTATTTCCGTTTACAATACTATTTCCGTTTGTATTTTTCAGTCTTCTTTTTCGCGTCTTTTTTGTTTCAGTGCAGTAAAGACTCCAATCGGTGTCCGCATTATTATCATATTCCTCAGCGTCTGATTCATTGTTTTTGATGGATGTGTTGGCAATTCTTTTGCTGGCGATTCGAGAGCTGTTGCGACCCATTCCCATACATTTCTCTAAATGTGGTGCAAATCGAGAAGCGGCTAAATTTCGGGCACAATTAGGACAAACACATTCGTGTTGCTTCTTAACCGGCACCTGACCGAAGATATCCAGACCTTTCTTATCGATTATCGCTTTAAATATATTATTTCAGATTTAATAAAATATTAAAATAAATAAATAATTCAATTCATACCATATTTATTGTTCCTAAATATCGCCCAAAAATTTTTAAATATTTCATTAAAAAACAATTCAATCAAAAAATAAAGACTTCTTTGGATTAATTGACAAAATTTAGACCAAAATTCAATTAAAGAATAAAATGACAAAATTTTTTATCAAAATTGAGTCTAAAATCAATCAAAAGATGTAATGAAATAATAAGTGATAACTGACTCATCGGTGGGCGACTCGTCCACAAACAGACATTTCGTCGATTTGGCCGCTCTGTGGACCTCAAAGTATATACCGAACAGCACTTCCTCTATGAGATCATCCATTAGATCAGCCGAAAGAGTCTTAAATGCAAACAAAAAATCAGTTTAAATAAAAAAGATTTAAAATAAAGTGATATTACATTCAAATTATTGTCATTTTTGATGAATTGTTTGTAAATAATCGACGAATTCTGCATCAAAACAATGGTTGAGACAAAGACTCTCTTTTATTGGACACGAGTTGAGACTCGACTCCGAATCCACTTTTCGTTTAGATTTTGATTTTTAAATAAATAAATAAATTTCTAAATAATAATAAATAATAAAAATATATATAATTTTGATTTAAAATTAGATAACAAAATGTGATTTTATTTTATATTATGTTTTTGTTTGAGTGCTTTAAAAGCATTGAAAAATAATAGTCTCAATGACTCAATGTTTGTATCACTCAATGGGTATATCAGCTGTCAGTCAGTCCTCTCTTACGACTGTCTGAAAGCGTCACAAAAAACATTGTGTTTATAGTATTTTGTGATTTAATTTCTATACAAAAGATGGCATTTAATAGCATTTAATGTCATTTCAAATCTCAAAACTCATTATTACTCTAAAAACAAATGAATGAATTTTTTTATGAATTAATTGTAAAACTCTATCAAAACTTTTGATGTTTTCAAATAAATTTTGAAGTTTAAGCATAAACTCCAAGACTTAATCATTAAATTTAGTCAATCATTAAATTTGTTGTCTTTTAATTTCTGAGTTTTATATTTGAATTTAAAAATTAATTTATTATAAAAAGTTTTAAAAGACCGGAAATCTGGAGACAATGGCTTTAAACAGAGATTTAATGTTTATTGAAAAGGATTTAAATTCATTCAAATCAATGTTAAAACGATTTAATTTAAGTGAAAAACAATTAAATGAATTGATTGACGAAGTATTTGATGATAAAAACTGCGAAACAACGAGTTGTCCGAAAAATTCAGTCAATACTTTGAAATCTGTGTTGAATTTGATATTAAATTCATTTAAAATGTTATTAATGTTTATAAAAGTTTGGATTTTATTACTTTTGATTATAATATTTGTGTGCAGTCATTGTCCGACACAACGGTTTGTACTCCGAAACAGTCAACAACTTATTTATCCAATTATGAGACAATTAAGACTTTGGACATTACCTTTAATTGAGTCAAACAAACAACTAATTGGATGGGATGTCGAAGAATGTCTGATCGAAAATCCATTGTATGGCTCAGTAGGTGTTGAGTGCTGGCCCTGTGATCGCATTCATAAGGCATCAGATCTGACAGATTTTGATGATTTGGTCAAACAATATGTTAATAACGAAAAACCATTTGTTGTTAAAAATGTAATCAATTCTGTAATTGATGTCAAAACTCTGGTCAATATATATGAGGGAAATCGAGAATCTCTTGAATTCGGAACCGCAAAACTGGTCTCTAATTGCGATACAAAAACGATCAGTAATTTGAATGATTTGATGACTTTGTTATCCAATTCTTTGGACATTAATAATAAAAGTTTAAATAATGTGTTTAATTGGAAGAAAGACATCCAAATAGAGTGGAAAATGAATAGAGTAGAAGCCATTAGAGTCATCCGCAAACTCTTCATTCGACCCAAATTCGTACCGAAGACTAGTGAAGTGGCTCTTCAGCGCTACATTTTCATCGATGGCCCACAATCTCAGTCTTATTATTTGCCCAAAACTGAGTTCGCAAATGTATGGTTGACTCAGGGCTCTGGTTATCGACATATAGTTCTGGAGCCGTCAATAATGTGTTCCAAAAATTGTTCCACATTTTCAGTTGTTTTGGGACCAAAGGATACCCTTTACTATAATTGGCAGTTATATAGACCCCGATCTCTACCAATTGATGAATTACAAGAGATTTCTGTCACTTTTGTCGCTTCATTTTATTAATTATTTATTTTAAATATTCTTAATATTATTTATTCATTCATTAGATTTGATGTCAATTAAAGTGAATAATCTTTGAAATTATATCTAAGAATCGTATCTCAGAATTCTCTCTCTTTTATTCATAACTTCTTATTAAATATTTTAAATATATTTCATATCGATATTAGAAATACTATACTAAAAGCCAATTACTATTGTTTTTGATTGTGTGTCCATTTTATGATCAATTTTATGAATTGTTCTATACTTATGAATGAGCTTTTGAGTGAATGTCAACGTTTTTAGTAATTGAGCGCCGATTCCATCCACGATATAGGAGTAAATGTAAGGCTATAGAGAATGCGATCATTATATGATTGGTTTCATATGAAACGGTTGACCAAAAGCCGAATCTATGACAACATCTGACAAATTGGACTAATTTGTGAGTCTTTCCATTACAATAAATAATCTCAATATAGGCACTCATATATTACTGTTTCACAGATTTTATTAAATAATAATTTTAAGCAAAATATTTATGATTTTAAAAATAATTCTTTTGATTGGATTTAATATTTTTGCAGAGTTTTGATTGTATTTCAACAGAATATTTATGTAAATTTCAAATAAATATTTTTATAAAAATATATTGAATTTTGAAAATTTGTTGAAAATTTGTAATTTCATTTCTTAAATGAGAAAAGACTTCCCAAAGCGATGGTTATACAAAATATCAAATGATGTAAAAATATTTTTCTCAAATGAATGCCTCGAATATGAATATTAAGTGAAACGAAAATTTAGATATAAGTTTGATATAAGATTTTTAAAAATTTCTTTCGATCTAATCCTAAAGAATCCAATTGTTTGTCGAAATAGTTTTCAAATTATTTCAATCAAAATGAATGAACAAACCTATTGCAACACAAATACAATAAATTATTTAAACTTCACTTATGTCTTGAAAAAAATATTATTCAAATTCGTATTCAGTCAACAAATAACTCAATCCTAACCATAATTTATAGACTCTGAAATAACATCAAAAAGTGAATAATAGAAAACATTAGAATTGAAAGGCTAATGAAAATGAATAATCTTGTATATTTACTCCAAATTATGGTTTCTTTTTTGTTTCGAAAAATTAGCGAACTTTTGTTAGTCGACTCAAAAAAAAGACTTTAGTCAGAGAAGAGCTCTTTGTTTAAAGTAATTGAAAACGAATTTAAAACGATTTTAAATCTAATAAAAAATGAATCTAAAGTTTCCTCTGAATATTTTACCTGAAATTATTCCAAACCTATTGACAAAAAATAATGTTTGTTAAGAACAAACATAAAATGCATTTTCATTATTAAAAGAATTGTCAAACTTTTTGCACAAAAATAGATAAAACATTTTTAAAGAGAATTTTCATCCGAAGAGAAAACGTTATTCAATAAAATATTAGATCAGTTAAAAAACAAATCCATTGAGTCAAGGGATTCGACCCCAAAGACTGTGCCGACAAAAAACGAATTGAAAACTTTAAAATTGATTTTATTTTGTAAATCGATTATCGATCCATTGTCTCAATCGAATCGTCTTAAACTTATTCCTATCTTTTGATTCAGTCTTAGTCCGATTCACAATTCATTTGATTGTATTTTATTTCATATAACGAATAATTGAGTAAACATTTAATAAAAAAAGAATATATTTTTTTATCAAATTTTTGGTTATTTTTTAAGTTAATAGAAAATTGAAGTTTTGATCCAAAAGTTTACAACAGAAGTAAATTATTTGTATTTTCAGATTCTATAAGATTTTTGTCCAAATCCTTTCAATTCAATGGTTT
This sequence comes from Achipteria nitens, assembly GCA_034698525.1. Taxonomy (NCBI): domain Eukaryota; kingdom Metazoa; phylum Arthropoda; class Arachnida; order Sarcoptiformes; family Achipteriidae; genus Achipteria; species Achipteria nitens. The sequence continues at coordinate 3,318 of JAQGBR010000874.1, read as the reverse complement.
TTTGTGCTTTTCGAGAGACAGACACACAAAATATCGATAAAAAGTTTTACATTTCTATTGAATGACATTTTGTTATCCATTATTGTATTGTTAATTGTAATCATAAATCGCTACCAAAACTCATGTATTTATACCTGAAATCAATGGCTGGAAGAAGAGCTACAAAAATAGTCTATCGATTCGGTTGATGGGCAACAATACTGCAAATAAATATTTTGTTGGTATCTATTTTATGCCGTTCTTTCACTCGATTAACTGTTCCCACAATTCTTGTACGATTGGAAAATAACAAAAAAAAAGAGGAAAAATTGAAGTCAAACATAAGATAACATAAGTTTATATAAAATAAAAAAGAGAATAAAATTAACCGATTATCTTGGTCCATTAAATTTATAAGACCTCAAAGTCTAATCTTAACAAAAATTAATGAATTGATTGATAATTTTAAAAATTTTAACTCAAAACTCAAACTTTATTTAATACAAATATTTGAACCTGATTATTATTATTATATCAACAAGATTGATTGAATAATTAAAACATTAGTCAACAAGAATTTTATTATGAAATAGTGCTCATTAACGGCAGCCTTACTTTTAAACATAAAACACAAAATTAATAATTAAAACAATTTTTATTTCAAATCCTTATTTTTTTAAAATCAATTTTAAACTTCATTTTCTTCTTTACTTTTCTCTGTTTTTTGTTTTGCGATTATAACTAATGAAATAAATTTTAATCTAAAATTTATAACAACTTTTTTTTATCGGACATTACTTCTAATTAATTAATATTTATAATATATTAACAGCTTTTTTGGTGTTTTTTAAAATAAATAAACCATTAATCAAATGAAAGACTAAAATAAGATAACATTTGTTTTAATGAATAATTTATAATTTTTTTGTTGTTTTTTGTTTTAATAATAATTGAAAATCGAGACAAAGTTTTTTATAATAAAGTTTTTTGTATTTTGTTTTCTGTGAAAGATTTACGACTTCACGAAAAGAAGAGTTAATAAAAAGAGAAATAATTTAAGGAATTTATAAGAAGAGTAGTGGCAGTAAAACAATGACTATAACGATGTGTCGATCACTGGCTCTCAGACTGAATGAAATGAAACAAAAGGTGTTTTTTATAAGACATTCAAACGAAAATAAAAGCGAATTTAGTAGTGATTGAAACGAGTATTTATTGCGAGTAATGCTCTAATATTTTTCGGGTTTTACTTTAATTCAAGAGATATACAACTTTAATGCGGGGCTAAAGACAACCGAAATATTCCATTTAATCAGTAATAATGTATTGAAGATAAGATGTGAAGGAGTTTTTGCAATCCGTATAACAATTATTTAGAGTTAGAGTTGGAGTCTTTTGGACAATCGATTGTGACGTCTGACGACTTCAACCTTAAGAATAAAAATTCTGGTTTTCAAAAATCTTTGCTTTAAATGATAAATAAAATAACAGTTAATTGAAAGCATACAGGAATTGGTGGGAGAAAAGAATGGATTATCCGTTTTTTGGATTTATTAGTTGATATCAATTAGCAGAGAGAGTGACATTGGACCGGATGCAGTACTCCTTGTGCTATGCATTTTCTCATGCATTCGGGACCTCTTTTGCCCAGAGGTGTCGTTTGCATTCTTCGTCCGGATTTAATGATATGATTGAAATTTTTTGCCAAAATCGGTGTGAATACAGGAGTGGGATGTGTTACCGCATTCACAGATACTTCCGATACGTCTTCATATTGTTGTTGTTCTCTAATTTGAGGGTTTACTTCACTTTGAGGGGTTGAGGAATGGCTTCTAAGAGAGGGCGTGTGTTCAATATGTTCTATATATGTTGTCTGATGTTGGGGTTGATCTAATGTGAGGGCACCTCCGAGATGACTAGCTTTCCATATATAATGTGCTTTGTCCGGCACCAGAGGAAACAAATGACGAAAAAGTTTGTTCATCTCTGCCAATGCAGCTCTGGTATCGTCTTCATATCGCGTTTCCCCAAATGTATTGTCTATTGAAAGACGATTTCAAAAAAATTGTTAGAACTAATGCAGTGAATCTATTCTTCCATTAAGTAATTCCCAGTGCTTTCAAGAATTGTTACTCAACTCTATTTTCGTCAAAATATTTCTTCATATCATATCAAATGCAAAAGAGATGTCTTTCATTGCAGACACAACTAAAACATTATTTCTTTAAATCGATTCAATAAATCTTAGAATTATATGCAAAATAAGATCTCGTTTTGATCTGTTATTATTGAATGCATTTAAATGTTGCGAATTGTTGCATGTTAATTTTTAAAATCAAAATTGTTTTGCTTAAAAAACAATACTAAATCTAATCTCAAAAGTAGTTCAAAAATAGAATTTGTTTCGATATTTCGTTAATTTATAAATAAATTTTAATATCAATTCATTTTGATTCACGTCATAGACTTGAAGTCCTCCCATTCATGCGTTAACATAACATTTATTTTATTTGATAGAAGATAGGACTGAATTAAGGAGAACCTTAGGATAAAGTTTTCAAAACTTTGAGTACATAAACTATAATTTTACTCCAAATACAGTTTATGCCGATGACTACCAAAACGGTGTTCCGAATAATTTTTTCTTAAATAGGAATTTAATGAATAGAGTAAAAGTGACGAACAGATACCGGAGATTACAAATTGGTTTTCTAACATTGGGTTTAACAGTCATTGGGTTTAACAAAAACGGAGATAAAATTGATTATTATTCGAGTAAAGCATCTAGTTATTAGATCATAATACATTTAAAATGAGATAAAAATGTTTAAATACTATATTTTTAAATTTAACTTAAATTAATTTATTCTAATTGTCTAATAAAAGTTGTTGTTCCCACTTTCACACCCACTCCAAACATCTTTTTTGCATTTGAATATTGAGATACATCTCTAATCATAGAATTTATTAGTGAATACATTAAGAAAAATGAGTTTTCATGAGATTTGATTGCGATATAATGTTATATCTTATATAATATTAATGTTTGAAAAATTATTAGATGTCATAAAATGAATGAAATAAAACAAATATAGAGTCAGAGAATAATTTTATGAAATAAGGAAAGTCCGATAAGTTTTTGCCCAAAATTCTAAGAGCTGTCACGCGCTGACCATTACATTGTTGTAATGGAATACATATTTGTTTTGAAGAACAGAATCTGTTCTACAAATGAATCTTAAATTTATTTGATTTAACCATTATTTAAGACAATGAAAGTCATAGAAAGACAAGTTATCGCAAAACTTATTGTGCAATACTCTGACAAAAACGGTAGAC
>JAQGBR010000873.1:0-10609 GCA_034698525.1 Achipteria nitens | reverse complement strand
ATATTTCTCTTGAATATTGCAATAATACAGAAATGTAAGTATAATTAAAGATTAAATATTCATAAAAGTCTAAATTCCATGAAATGAAGTGAAGTTTCGATCCTTTGTTTGCAAATCCTTTTAATTCAAAGCAATTGATAATAATTATAGGTTTTAGATTAATATCCAATACTTGAGAAAAGGTTTGGCATATAATTTGACAATCAGTTAGTTAAAGATCTATTGATGGATAGAAAACATCTACTTTTCATAATTTTAGACACATATCTTTTGAAAACACTTTCTTTTCAGTGATAAACTATTCTGTGCCCCATATCTGATCCAATGGTGACTAAAGATAGTAAAAGTAATGTATTTATAATTACCTGAGTCTTGGATTAAGTTTTTATGCTTTGAATTCGACAATAATTTTCAAATAAAACATTATTTTAAAGGAGAAAATATAATGGATTTTATTTAAAAATTATTTGTTTAACATTTAAAACAATAATTTACTTACAATTAATCAAAAATGAATGTAAATATAGATCTGTTGACATAAATGACAAAACAATTGAAAATATTTAGACATAAAAAGGACTAAAATTCAGACAAATTGACTCAAATTATAATTTAAAACTAAATAAGAATTTGTTTTTAAATTTGTGACAAAAACTCAGATAAATATAATTCCAATTAATTTGTAAATTATTTGAATGTCTTTTTGTTTGTAAATAAAATCTATTAATTTGTCTGAAAAATAGTAAACTCTTTATTTGAAAAAAGTTTATATTCTATTCAGAGTCCTTTAGTCAGTGCCGACTCGAATGTCAGTTCGATATCATTGAATGTATTGAGTATTTGGAATAAAAATGTCATTAAAGCGATATCTCTAATGAAAGACTCGCTCTCATAGAACAGGATAGACAGCGAGGGTCGGGACAACATCTTAAGGAAAGCCGGACTCAAATGGTGGTCACTATTATAAACAAAAAGTATATTAATATATAATAATGTCTTAAAAAATAATAATGTCTTTCAATTACCGCAACGAAAGGAGCAAAAAGAGGACAAACTTTGAATCCTTTCCATAATTGGGCGCATTATTAGTGATAGAATCGATTAAATCAATAAAAATCTCTACATTCGTATCACTAGTTTTATGGGCTGTTCTACTGATCTTCAATTCGCAGACAATTCTCATTAAATAGTCCCACAAATAGACCTGTTTTCTGAATGAGGAACGACCCCTGTTTTTGAAGCCATAGTAGAATATTTGTGTTAAAATCCATAACAGTTTTCTTTCTCCAAAAATCAAATTTATAAGACTTTTAGCACTCGAATGACTGGCATTACTGTTGTTCTGATGGACCGGCCTATGAGTGGTCGCAAATCTTTTGTCTGAAAGAACAGTCCGTTTATTTAAACCAGAATTTGAAGACTTTTGTGACGAGAATTGGATTTTTGGTGAAAATTTTTGAGACTTTTGCCTCAAATCAATCAATTGATTGGTTGAGTCAATATTATTAGTGGTGTTATCAGTGCTTATATCACAGGCAGTGGTCTGAGTGATGGCATTCTGTGCGTTAAAATAGAATTTCATAATTTGGTTGACATTTTCGCCTAAAAGTGTTTGCAATTCTTCAACAGAAAGTGAGTCGTCTTTAATAAACTGATCACTATTTCGGGTCCAATTCCTGCCAATGGATGAGCTTCGGGTGGGATTTGTCTTCTTTAGAATATCAGTTAGAGAGCCGGTCAACAGTTCACCGATGAGTACCCGTTCAGTAGAGCCGTCATCAATATTACGTCCAAACCATCGATTGGAGTGAAATCTGAGACAAAAATCAAAACTAAAACCAAATATTTTGGGAAAAACTAATACTTAAAGACATGATTTGTGACTTCATTCCTAACAAAACAGTATTCGATAAATATTTTTGTGCTCTGATTGACACAAATGGTTAATGTATTCAAAATTCCCAGATTTCGGTGCTGTTCAACAAAATATATTAATTTTTGATACAAAAGAAGGCATTCCTTTCATTGAACACAAACCTTAAAAGTATAACAATTGGTTGAATTAATTAAAAAATTATCGGAAGTGTTAGATATGGAACCAGTAATAGAAAACCATCCGTTCATTTGAGTTGAGCCGTGAATTATCAGAGAATAAGCTGTAAGAGAGACACAAATATTGGGAATTAAGAGAATATCGTAAATATATTTTGAAAACTAACGCAAAACACTTGTCGTAAAAGTATTTGTAAAACACATTAAGTCGACGGCATTTAGAGTTAATAAATGAGTCAAAAACTGTTCCCTTTCTTCTTCACATCTGAGGAAAGCATATCTTTTGTATAAAGTTCTGTAAAAATGATTAAAATTATAGAATAAATTCTGACTTTTTTGGATAACCCTTACATTAATAAGTCGTGATTTGTTAGTAAAGTTCGCAAATGTTTGGACAGAAGTTTCCTCTCCAGAGATAATCGAATAAAAGCCCGACTTTTGCCGACATCTGTCTTAATGTCAGACATTCGACAAACGGATCTAATTATAAGACAAAAGACATTGAGATAATCACTCAGTTTAAGGATAAATACCTGATATCATAGATAAGAGTTGTTGGCAACGGTTTCATTGGATTACTATTGAGTTGTTTTGATGGCGATGAAGGGGTCGATACTGATGTTGAGGAAGAGTCGATCGATATTTGAGACAATGCTATCAATTATTTAAAAAATATTTCAAACATTTTCTTATAATAAATAATAAAAATCAATGGAAGAGAAAACCCAAAAAATCGATTAAAAGAACAGAATATGACATACAATCGATTCGTTTTTTGAATAGAATCCACGCCAACGCTTAAGAAGCAGAAGATTGAGAACAAATTCAAAGATAAGAAGAGATAAGAAATTAGAGAATAGATAATAATCAATACCAGGAGTCAGTTGTGATGAGTCGATGGCATTCCTTTGAGTGTTGGCATCGATTGCGTCGTTAGTCTCCAACTGATAATAAGCCATAAGATGTGACCAAAACGAACACTTTCCGGACTGCCATCTGTTCATATCTTTATTGTCTTCAGTCCTGGCGTGAGACCAGATTCGTTCGATCAGATCACACAATGCGGCGATTAATGTATTTTCTTCGACGCCACCAACAGATCCACAGCCAAGAGGTCTCACCTCATCGCTACCCATCTTTTCTAAGAGAATTCTTTTGGTTTTTAACTGAAAATTAAAACAAAAATTTTATTATTTAATACAATAAGAAAATAACAGAAAACTAGTCTAAGATTTTAATTTAAATTGAGTTTTATTTTCAAAGGGTTGGCATCTCTTCTCTGCATTGAATTTCTCAGAATTAATAAGAAAAAACATTAGACCTGACCTTAACTTCTCTCATAAGAGTCTCGACGACCCGCCAATTAGTCTGTGCGGTCAGAGCCGCTGGCATTGTCTTCGAAGGCGAAGATAATACTGAATCTTTAGGTAAGTGTCGGGGACTCATATTCTGAAGCCTTCGTCGAGTTCTGGGCGATGCTGTGACCAGTGCTAATGGATCTGAAGACAGGCCATTATTGTTATCATTAGAAGAAAGTGTGGGAATCTGTTCTAATTCTTGTAAATCTATTTGTTTGGCAGAATTAAATCGGGACTCAAGTATTTCATCTGAGAATAGGGAGAGATCTAAGTCTTCGTAGTCGTCGTCGTATAGACTCTCATAAAGTGATTGTTCGCCGATTGTATTCGTTGTGAATGTCTTCTGTTTGCGAACCAATTGTTTGGCGGTTTCGTCGATGAATGAGACAAACATTTGTGTCTCAACAAACTGTTGAAGGAATGGCTGCATCGACTGTGGCTGATCTGAGAGGTAGGAGACGGCGTCGAATCGTATTGAGTCCTGGAATCCAATCAAAAGTCAGAGATTTTTCTTAACAACAAAAATGTTTTCAAACCTTTTTATTATTGGAAGTAATGATAAACTGTTGATATTTATGTAAAATATTTTTACGGATTGTCTTCAAGAATATGACTCTTATTTGTTGGTTGAGTTTCGTGTCATCCAAATAATCAAAGCTATCGCTAATAACGTTATGCTTTTTAGCCAATTCTGTTACCCGTTTGAGTGCAGCCGACTTCTGGGGGCCGACAGTGTTTGAACTCAGACGCAAATCATTATTGAGTATTGACTCCAACTCTTGCTTAAGAGTGTCGACAAATGGCGGCACAATTAGTAGGTGTGGATCGACATTAACTTCCACTGAGTTTTGATCGCAGTCTATAAGACAGGCCACCATCAGATTAGAGGCCGGTATGTTTGAGCTCTTATTGATACCCATTATATAAGGAGTTGGAGCGTCCAAATAGTGTATACCTGAGCCAAACGTTTGTTTAAATAGAAAATTAATTAAAAACACAATAAAAATATTTAATAAATACCTAATTTATTGGGAAGGATAGGGACGTAGACGTGTTGCCATTTAAATGGGTTTAACAGTTGGGTCAACGCCTCCGCCACTAACATAAGTGTGTAATAATTTGAACTCATTATCAATATTTGGCTTTCAATTAATGCACAGCAATAGGAGAGAAGGAACTGATCGACAGACAGGACTTCAGTGAACAGCCGCCTCAATGGATAGTCAAAGAGCGGAAGGGCTGAAAGCGGTCGGAATATTGTTATTCTTGTGTTTGTATTGAATTCCGACGAAGACATTGAGTTTAGACTATTATTGTTTGACTGTTCATCGATTGTGTTGTCGTTGTTTTGTTGATTCAGTTCTTGAGATCGCTTTTGACTTAAACCTAGAATTTAATAATCAGTTAATTAAGTAATCAATTGATTGACAAATCAATAAACGCTTACTTTTCCTAATTTTAGGCAAATTTATTTGTAGACACTTTCCTTTCGGTGGTAACCGAATCTGTGCCACACATCTGATCCAACGGGGATTACAATCGGCACATCTGACACACCATTCAAGACATTTGTGTAACTGATCGACGAGTGGACGCACTGTCAGTGCCACCAAAGCTCTGGTATTATAAATAGGAGTGGACTGAGTGTCCGAGTGTTGACCACTATTTTTATTGTTAACTGAAGTATTGGCCAACGATTTAAAGCCGAAGACATAACTTCCGCCATAAATTCGTTGACCGGTTTGTGATGTTATGCAAAACGAGTGGAACGACTCCTCAATTGGTTGAGAGCTGCCAACAATCGGTCCGCTGGGAAGTGATAACAGAATGAGTGACGAGTCGTCCACTTGAGGACAGTCATCGATCTTAAGGATTGTCTCGACTTTGGACTCATCAGTTGTGTCCAAAAGTGAGATCTGAGAAAATAGTTTAATCCGTTCCCTCTGTTGTCGTTGTCTTCTATTTGGTGTCATTAGTGGTGACTTTGGTGTCGCCAATGAGGCCACGGATGGCATCGAATCCATTGTTTGCATCCGAAGACTTGTTTTGGATTTTTGTTATTCACGACTAAAACTTCATCTGATTTGAGAACCAATTGATTACTACTTCTGTAGACATATTAATCAGTTATCCGACAGTTTATATCACAAAATAAGTAAATAAATCTTCACTTAAAGTAATCAAAACATTTGTTTATCAATAGTTAGGAATAAATACTTGACTTTTGCTGCCATTAATTGTTTGACTTTTGTTTTGACTTTTATTTTTCATTTATTGTTTATAATCCGATAACTGATTGGACGCATGCGCTCACATCCCATCCCATCAGTTCATTGCAGTGAACAGACCCATAGCCCTGACCTCAAATGCCGTTCTCAATGAGTCTCTTCTGGTCTATTTACCAGCGCTATAATCAAATCTATTAAACTTTGTTTAATTAAAAATTTAATTCAATTAACTATAACTTTTAATTTTTACCTAACCTAACCTAACCTAACCTAACCTAACCTAACCTAACCTAACCTAACCTAACCTAACCCTAACCTAACCTAACCTAACCTAACCTAAACCTAACCTAACCTAACCTAACCTAACCTAACCTAACCTAAACCTAACCTAACCTAACCTAACCCTTCGGCGGTGGGTCCTATACTAAAGTCCTGCCCAATTTTTTGCTAGCTAACTTATTTCAAAGATCATAGACAAGAATGCTCTAGACAATTAAATGGATTTTAAAATGACCTACTTGTCAATTAATAAACAAGACACTTATAATCTAGGCACAAAATTATTTTTAATTAGAATAGAATTTTCAAGTACTTTAAACAAGCAAGTTAAATAATTTTTAAAACCATTCTTTGTCTTATTAGAATTGGAACATGGCAAATATTATGCAAATATCATGAAAGAGATAACAGAGTTATTTTCCCTAAAAGTATTCAAAAAAAATATCTTGATAAATTTCCGAATAAATATATAAATAAATAAATGTGTGTCCAAATAGTCCAAATATTGTACTTGTTAAACATTAATGTGCATGTTCAATTGGTGCTCAATTAGAAATTACAGTTTGCATTGAAAATAATTGTATTTGAATTATTGTTGCTAGGTTGTTAGACTATCAATATTAATTAGCTTATTTGACAACTAAAGCAACTGACATTCCTATCTCAATCTTAGCTCAGCATAACTCTTAACCACTGAGTGTTCCCTTATTTGCACTGTATTTAAACAGTGAGTTTCTCATCAAAATTCAAGCGATAATAACCTAAGAGATGGTGAGCGCAGAGGACTCGTTAAGACTTAGTAATTACATCTTTTAATAGAAAGTTGGAAATGTCTTCCTAGTTGTTTAACCGACAGCGCAATTGAATATTTTGGCCAAGAACATTTCTTCAGCAATAAACAATGACAGTTATCTATGATATATCAACTTTTGGACGAACAATAATAATAAATGAGGGCTTGGATGAGATGCCAGTACTCAGAGTTATATTTATTATGTTAATCATTTTGGCGACACTACTGTTCAAGTTTAATGAGGCACTATTATTCTGGTCTATTTGGTTGGACACACTCAACAAGAGATATCTTGTCGTTCACTCTCTTTATTTATTCTACACATTCAACAGTGTTTTCCATACCATCCAAAGCGCTGACTCTATCGCCAGACCCGTCGACTATTATGAGCCAAAGTTTATGTATCAAAAATATTTCTTCTCTTCAATGGAATTACCATTTCTTTTCAATTTATTTACCATAATCCTGGGTAAGTTAAAATATTAGCATGTTTAAATTGAATATTCTAATTGTAGCTTGCCTATAAGTTATAACTTAATAACCAAGGTGAACAAATGAAACTCTACAAGTTTAAACTGAAAAATAATATAATTATCTATAATTCAGATGTCAATTGATTTATGATAACTATTATCAATATTAAGGTCATTAAACTTATATCTCAGATCAAAAGTTCAAGAGCAGATTAATCTAGTATAATATATATTTGATTTTGAATTAAAATTGTCTATTATATTACCAAGGTTATTTTGGTTTCACACAACTTCTTATGGCAGTATATAAAGGATCGGATGATTTAATTCAAAGAAAATGTCGTTTAATATTGTTTTATATAATATTTTCGATGTTAACACTATTCCACTACAGACAAGAACCGCCTCATTCTTATTCTAAATGGATTAACTTTATTATCTTTGGAGAAGCCATAAATGGACTGTTGGTCACTATCTCTGTCACATATATTACTTATTTGAATTCAAAAAAGACTTTTGATATCAAACCCAACACAAGAGATATAAATAATTTAATTAATATAAACGAAAATTACATTCAAAATAGTGACGACGAAGAGATAGAGACTTTTAACAAGAATAAAGTTCAAATGGCAAGACAAAGGTCACGATCGAGAACACCCACCAGAACAACAGAGCTATAATAAATTGTTAAATGAATTTTTAAAAATGTACCTAAAATTTTGAGCAAGAACAAATTAAATTTAAAGTATAATTATATATTACAAGAACACTATCTTGAAATAACTAAGCAATTAAATAATCTTGGTTAAAATACGAGTAAAAAGAAAGTAATCTTGGTTAAAATACAGTAGTCTCTCTCTCTCTCTCTCTCTCTCTCTCTCTCTCTCTCTATTGTTGAAAGACTACCTTGTGATCTTTAATTGGATTAGGTAAACAAATAATCAAGATAAATAAAGTCTATTCATCTATTCATTGATGTGAAGGAATAATAACTGTTATTATTTATAAGGAATTGAATTTGAATTCAAATACTTCTAAATACCTATTCATTAATCGTTATTTTAAGAGTAATTGTGTTTTTCATATGAATAATATAAAAAACTTAATTCATTTGCCAAACATTAATGTCATACAAAGTTTTAATGACTTGTTTTCTATGGCAACCAATTCTCGAACATATTATGCAAAATGAAGTGAATATAAAATTCAATATTTTTTCTTTAAGAATAGGAATAAGAATTTTGTTATTCTCTACTCATAAGAGAGATGTCTATTATTATTGTCTGTTCTCTTGAAAAAATAGTTTAAACACTTAAGTGGTTTGTTTTTCGCTCTGAAAACTTAGAATAAGAGTCAAAATGCCTCAACCAGTCTCTGTGATATCGGCTGATGAGCCCCGGCCACCACCACCACCACCAAGATTGATGTCAATCACATCAGGACCAATGTCAGAGGGCATGATTCCCAGTGTGAGCACTACAAAACAGGGACGACGGAGGAGTAACTCTACAGAACACGTCTGCTTGTTCTCAGTTTGTTTAATGTTTATCGGTGTTCCCATTATTGTTGTCGGTATGATCACGAAAACTTACTTGCTCATTTTCATAACTATTTTAGTTTCTTAATTTATTGATTATATTTGTCATTAATCAATTATAATAAAACTCAAAATAACATTAAAAATAAACTAGATAAATCAATAAAATAGCTAAAAATGAATAACAATAATTTTATTAATAAACTTGCTCATTTTTTATTTAAATGTTTGAGCTTGATAATTGGACAGATAATTTATTTGAGTGCAACAAATTATATTAATTTTCTTGAAGTAATATTTCAATATTGACCTGTTGATATTTACTAGATATTCAAATTAATTACCTTGTTTGAAATTCAATTAGGAATATTGACCTTAGCAATTTTCACGCCATTCGCAATAATAATGCTAATGATTGGAGTGGTAGCATCGGTATCCGGTGCAGTTTTAGTGGTGTTGACAGGACTTATCTCATTGTTTACGAGACGATCCTCGCCTTCCACTGCGCCGACAGACTATAGTGATGGCCAGACACCAGAGATTATAATTGATGACACACTTTATACAGAAAGTTTCGATAATAACCTGTGCGAAGAACAGCCAGAACGGTTATCCATCTCAGGATTAGCAGATTTGCCAAGTATGGAACAGCTAGGTTAGTTTTTAAAAATATTCCAATTTGTTTGTTTTAACTTTATTTGGATCTTGCTATAGACCCGGTTCAGTGGTCTAACTATCCTGAAGCTCAAAACCCAAAGTCTTATTTGCAGTCATTCGGAGAGCTTCCAAAAGTGTTGCCCTCACCGGACATACGGCCCACTTCTGCTTCGAAGAGAAAACCTATGAATAAAAAGTCCAAAAAGTCGGCTAAAAATATTCGACGAAATATTTCTAAAATTAAAGGAATGAGTGCCAAACGTAAGACAATATCGCGGACATCGTTAACACATGAATTTAGTGACGAAATACAGAACTCTTCGTCACTTTCGAGCACTTCCAGCGGTCGTTCTTCACCAGAGGAACAAAAGAAATCTTATTTAAGAATCAAATCCGACGCCTTTGAAGTAAATAATCAGAGTATTGTCACCATTGAAAACATGGGCCAAAATACTGATAACTGTAACGAAGAGGAAGTACTGAACAGTAGTGTTGACAATAATTATGATGACTGTAATCAGACTAATGATGAAACTGACGACAAAAGTATAGATAATTATTTACATAATGAACATAAAAATATTGTCACTAATGGTGTCCTTCCGGACAACTACACCGATAGCATTGAGTTGACTGAAAGAATAGAGAGGAAGGAAAACGACTCTAAATATGATAAAAGTGAAACCTGGGAAGAAGCCGAAGATTATTCTGAGCTCTGGAATTCAATGTCTTGTGCAAAAAAGTGAAAATTCGTAAGTTTATTATTTGGAATAATTTTTAATCCTCTGAATAATTAGAGAAATTTTTTAGTTGATCATGCTTAATTTAATTGACTTAATAGATGAGTCAATTTTAGATAATTTATTACAATTTATTTATTTGATTAAAGTTTTAATTATTAGTTAAACCCAATTCTTATCTATTTTTAATGAATTATAGATAACTAATAATTAATGAATTGCGTGTCATTTGAATAAGTTTTGAAAACTATAAACTTGACCTAGTTAATAAACTCGTCGATAAATATTGACATTTCAAGCAAAACATTAATAATCAAACTAACAGTCAATAATAACCAGGCTAAATTTAATTAAAAATCAAAAGAAAATGTAATAATTATTTTTGAGATTAGTGTTGAATAAGACTTATATTTCAATAGTGTTTTCTAATATTTTATTAAAATCTAATATCAAAAATACATTCAGAGTCATCGCCTAATGTTTTATGTG
>JAQGBR010000872.1:0-10615 GCA_034698525.1 Achipteria nitens | reverse complement strand
GATCGGGACGCAGTGGTTAATTATTAATTATTAATTAAATTATAGAATATAATTATTAATCAGAACTAATAAAAACAGTGAAACAAATTAATGCAAAATACTATTTATTGAAAATACATTAATATTTTAATAATCATTTTATGTGATGTGAACACAACGGCACGTAAAACAGAACTCACAGGAATTATCAAAATGGTTGCCGAGTGTTTACAATTCGATTTGACAATAAATAATGTCATACAATAAATTACGTATTATAATAAGTATTCCAATAAAAGGGTTATTTGAGCAGACCCTAAGTTGGGTCGATAAGACCCTTTATTGGGTATTTGAGCAGACCCTAAGTTGGGTCGAAAAGACCCTTTATTGGATATTTGAGCAGACCCTTTATTGGGTATGGACGCCGGAGAAAAGGGTATTGTAAATATGAAAAATAAAAGATAGGAATTAATATGTATGAATTTGAATGGACCGGAGTTAGGGTAAGTATGAGAAATACATATTAATTAGAAAAGACCGGAAAAAGTGTTCGGATAAAAAGAACGGAAGAAAATGGGAGGTTTTCTGTTTTATTGCCCCCCACTAAGCTTAAACCAGGTCTGAAAGAATGGATTTAAGCTGAGAATAAAGATAGACAGCCGGACATCCTATGAAAACAAAAACTAATAACTTTAAAAGAAAAACTAATAGTTGAAAGAAAAACCCAATGTAAGGTCCGAAAAAAAAAATAATAAAAAAAAGAAAAAGAAAATTGATTAATGGGAGTGAGACGAGTCGAAAGTCCGTATTCCAAGCGAAGGTTCGGAAAAGTTGAGTCTAATGTTTCTTCTTTTTGCGTTGAGATTCAGTCGATGTTGACGCGGTCGAGCGACGACCAGGAGAAGGGTCAGATCTGGTGAGACCCGAACTACGGGCATCAATTTGAGGTTTGCTAACCAAAGTAGCTGTGCTCTTCAGCGCATACGTATAATTATTTATATCAAATTTGGGGGGTTGCGAACCAACAGACGAACGCAATGAATGGGACTCAATGTTCGGAGCGGCCGATAACATCTGTTTATTACGAGTTTTTGGTCAATGCGGGCGACTGGAGTTTTCTGAGCAGATGATTGAGGACCCAAAGAAGGGTCACCCAGATTACCAGAATAAGGCGAAACAATTGAATAAATCTCTTTCGCAAGTGTAGAAACGCGACCAAACTTTAGATCAGTCTCAGCTGCGGTTTTCTGAATCAATGTCGTCGTTTCATTCAGTTTTTGAACAGTCAAATCTTTTGTGTGAATCTGTTTAGATAAGGCCGCAATAGTGGTCTTTTGTGTGGCGATTGTACTGTTAAGCGAATCCGAAGACTTCGCTTTATTCGACAAAAGTTTGTAGTCATTTAATTCCAAAACGACGACTCCTGAATTACTTTTTAAGTCTTTCTGAACCGCTGGTAATCTGATGTGTTCACTAATAATATCCATAATCTGTGGAAAAGTCAAAACATTGTCAACAGTTGGGCCCAACTCAGGGGTCGCTGTTGTGATGCGAGTACCCAAGTTTGGGTCTGTCGAGGCATCTTCGGTATGACTGACTGACAGTTGGTCGACAACAGTGATTTCATCGTTCTCTTCGTCAGACATCTTATCGTCATCAGAGGTGTCATAAATAGGAGTATTTTTATTGCGAGGAACATTTAATGACAAAGATTCCTCTACAGAGTCTGCATCAGAAACGATATCGTCATCGGGAAAAAGGTCCCGATTAAAAGGCTCGTGTATTGCGGTCGACAATAGAAACGCTTCCGGATCCACAAAATTTGGGTCCGTATTTTGAATTAACTCTGTTTCGAGCGAGTCATCGGAAGGCATTGTTTCACTTCCAGCCAGACCCAAAGTCGGGTCAACAGATTTGTTACAGCGTTCCAAATGGGTTTGATCTCCATTAAAGGCATACGTTTTGCAGTGAACGCAACAATAAGTACAGAGAGAAAGTCTGATGTAATCTTCCTCTGTAGGTAACATCTCGTCTGTGACCCGTAAACATTTAAATTCTTTGCAAACTTTGCATGAATACTGATTAACAGTTAGCAGATATTGGGTCTCGAGCTTTTCGATTCTTTTGACAATACATGAATAGTGAGTCATTTTAGATTTAATTGAGCCATTTCCGTCCGAATCAACACAACGAATAGGAGCCGGAATTGGAGGTTCTCCACATTCACTGCATTGCATATTATTACGTGCCCTTAGAGATGGCGTGAATCTCTTTTTGGGGTTCGGACCCGAGTTTGGGTCAGTAAAGTTCGAAACAAAAGCAGTGATTTTGGCGAAGCCTTCGTTCATTATTTTACGACATTCATTTGAACGCCACAAAGGTCTTTTAATAGTGAAAGTTTGTGGTAATTTAAAGAAATGAATGTAATCCTTTAAAAACCAATGTTCGTCTTTTCCGAATTTCCGAATACTTCTTTCATCAGAAATAACTGTTTCGTATTGCCAGTGATGGTAAGCAACGATATAAATTGCAACCAATTTCGGGTCCGAGATATCGAGTTTGGTTCTGACAAAATCCCGAATCATCTCAGCGTTGCCATAAGAGCAATAAAACGAAAGAGGGTTTTCAATACCCTTACAAGAGTCACAATTACAGGTGAGACCGAACATAGGGGCCAAAGCGTCGATTTCGCCAAATGTTTCGCGGACAAATTGCCACATTTCTGTTTGAGATAAGGCCTCGAGATCTGCCTCTATCGACGGAGTAATGTTTAACTGAAGTTTAATTCGACCCATAATCAGGTCTAAAGAATAGTTAAAGTTAGAGTTTGGTTACAATAAGATGTAAACAGTATAAATGAAGGAATTGTTTAGAATTTAAGCAAAATTTGACCCAAGTTTAGGTCCATTATACAAAAAAAATGGAAAACTAATTAAATATAGTAATGTGATAAAAATAAATAATAAAAGATTTAAATTAAGACTACATTTGCCGAAAAAGGGAAATAAGAAAAGATTAAGAGAAAATGAATTGATTGCAACATATTTTAATCCCCAAAATATGAAATATCAAAATAAAACTTCTAAAATCTAATCAAAGATAAATTTAAGGACAAATATAGAAAAATAAGGAAGAAAAAGAGGTATAATTACCCAAAAATGATTGTATTTCTTATAATTAATTTGAATTAATAGAGAATTATTCGAAATTATAAAAAATAAAATAAAAAAAAACTGTTGACAATCAAAACAACAACTGACCAAAAATGGCGGTATGGCGCAAATTGTACTGCGCATGTCTGGAAATAACATGAATATAAAATATCCAAAAATTACGTTAAAGTATAAGAAAAGGACCCAAGAAAAGGTTCAGGAAAATTAAAGTACCCAAATAAGGGTATGTAAAGTAAAGGAAAATTTATAAACAAAACCAAACGTCCCGAAAAAGATAAGAGAAGAGCAATCAATAATTAGGGTTTAAAAATAAAAGGTTCATTAGAAGACAAGCCTTTGATAATAGTTTTCGGAATTTTAAGGCTATTATTCGAAAGGTTAGTAATAGACTTCTGTTTACTGATATTTCTAAGTTTAACAGTAAATTTTAAAACCAATTCATTTGGTAAACCAGAAGTACGTAATTTAACAGATTTGACCCGAATTTTGGTTAACGAATTAAGTTTTCGCTCTTTTTCGAAATCCATAATTAAAAAGAATTAAAAATAGAAATTAAAGTATTTCGACAAAATAAGGTGTTAGAAAAACAAATCAAACGAACTGAAAACGTTTATCGAAACAAATAGACAAAAAGAATTATGCCCATATAAGAGACAAAAGAGTAAAGAATGTAACGAAATAGAAAAACCGGTTTCAAAAACAAATAAAATAAGAAGTAATAAATCAAAGAATTATTGACCCAAGTTTGGGTAAAGAGTTTCTAGGAAAAGTTTGAATTTTTCTCTAGGAAAATACTTTTTCAGTTGAATAGAATTCACTGTAAATGATTGAATTCTACCACTTGTAGCTGTAACCCTATAAGTATTGTCACTTAATTTGTTGAGAACAATATAGGGACCTTTCCAACGGTCTTCGAATTTACCTCCTTTTTGCATTTTAAGAGGTTTGTAAAGCCAAAGAACTAAATCTTGTTGTTTAAAATTCGAAACATCGCGTTTTTCATTTACAATATTTCTGTTCTTCGTTTGACTTTTGTCGATATTAGCTCTGGCTATTCGTCTTTTCTGCTCAATCGATAGAGTAGGGACCGAAGTTTGGGTATTAACGAAACCCATTTTTTGTGAAAAATTTAATGAAGGATTGCGGCCAAATAAAAGGTCAAATGGAGTAAATTTTGTTGTTTCGTTAAAGGAAGTGTTATATGCAAAAGTTGTGGCCTCGACGAACTCATCCCATTTGTGTTTGTCTTCAGGACATTGTGTTGATAACAATATGCTGAGCGTATGATTAAACTTCTCAGTTTGACCATTGCACTGAGGGTGATAAGGGGTCGTTGTGACGTGTTTAATACCCCAACTCCGGTAAGTCGATTCACTTAAAGCACCACAGAGTTGGGCCCCTTGATCTGTTAAAAGAACATCAGGAGGACCATATCTATAAAAGACGAACTTTTCGAGAGATTCCATAATTAATCGTTCGTTTTGAGTTTCGAGTGGGATTGCAATTGCAAACTTAGACAATTGGTCCGTAACTGTTAATATATGTCGATTTTGATCTTCAGTGACCGGTAACGGTCCGACTAAGTCCGCAGAAATAGTTTTAAAAACATCACTCGCAATAGGAATAGAGCCTTGAGGCCCTTGCGGAGCTGAATTTGGGGTCTTTCTGAACTGGCAGTTCTCGCAACTGCGAACAAATCCAGTAATATCAAGATTCATTCCCTTCCAGTAGAAGTTTTGTTGGACCCGAAATTGGGTCTTTCGTATCCCAAAATGACCCGAAGTAGGGTTATTATGACATTGAGATAAGATTTCTCGAATTAAACAGATCGGAACGCAAATTACCTCGAGAGCACGACCTTCACTTTTAGTTCTTTTAAACAATATATTATTTTTGATTAAATAGTCTTTTGACAAGCGTCTCCTTTCAGTCTGAGAAGATTGATCGGTACCGTTGAGTTTTCGATAAATGGGACCCAATAATGGGTCTTTCAATTGTTCGTCTATAGTTTGAGCAACGTTCCAATCTCTTAACATATCAGATTCAGTTTCGATTTCGAATCTCAAACTGCTAGAGCTCATAATTTGATCCGGATTAGGGGACAACGTTTGACCCGAGTTTGGGTCATGATTGGATTCAGATTCAAGAGGAAGATTGCGTGAAAGGAAATCTGCGTCCGAATGAAGGGTCCCCTTATTATAGCGGATTTCGTACTGATAATTCATTAATTTAAAACTCCAACGAGCGAGTCTTGAATCCAAATCCTTTGCTTTCTGAAGATAGCATAAAGAGCAATGGTCCGTAACGATAGTGAAGAAACGGCCAAACAAGTATGGACGAAATTTATCGATACCATAAATTATCGCTAAACATTCCTTGTTAGTTACACTATAATTCATTTCGTGAACATTAAGTAAACGAGAAACCGCCCCTAAAAGCTGTCTCTTATTATCTTTGATCTGAACCAAATGAGCACCGATACCATATTCGCTCGCATCTGTGCGGAGCTCAATTTGGGCGCTTGGATCATAATTACCCAAGATTGGGGCAGAAGTCAATCTTTGAATTAGGGTCTTATGCGCTTTGATTTGCTCTTCACCCCAATAAAAAGGTTCGTTTTTACGTAAAAGTTTCACAATAGGTCTCACAATATCCGTATAATCAATTATAAATTCTCGATAAAAACCTCCAAATCCCAATAACGACCTGACATCAGTTAAGTTTTTAGGTGTTTTAGCATTTTTAAGTGCTTTGAGATTTTCAGGGTCTGGAAGGATCCCATCTTGGGTAATAATATGACCCGTGTATTGGACTGACTTATAAGCAAAACGACACTTCTTAGCTTTAAGTTTGAGACCAAATTTGCGCATTGTCTGGAGCAATATCGAGAGGCGACGGATTTGTTCTGAGACTCCTTTGCTATAACAAATGAGGTCATCCATATAAATGTATGAGATGCGACGATTTTCGTTATGAAAAATCTTAGCCATAACGCGAACACAAGAAGCGGGGGCTGTCTTTAAGCCAAAGGGCATGACTTTAAACATAAATGTGCCAAGATGACAAATAAAGGTTGACTTTTCTTGGTCTTTCCTATCCAGAGGAATCTGCCAATAACACGAATCACAATCCATAACCGAGAAGCGGTCCGAGCCAGCCAATAAAGAACGAGGTTCATCCAGACCCGGGATTGGGTACGCGTCATCTTTTGTGATCGCATTAAGTTTGCGATAATCAATACAGAATCTAATCGAACCGTCTTTTTTCGGAACCAAAGTTATTGGTGAAGCCCATTGCGAGGCACAAGGGACAATAACTCCCTTTTCCATCATTTCCGAAATCATGTCCTGAACTAGGGTCTTACGACTTTCTGGGATTTTGTATGCCTGTTGTCTAATAGGAGGATGATCGCCAGTATCAATTCGGTGTCTCCAAATATCAATACGTCCCAAAGGGTCTCCTTTAAAAGCAAAACAATCCCTATATTTCTTTAAAAGTTTTTCAAACATAAAAAGATGTTTAGGACTTATGTCGTCAGAAATATCCCACTTATTAATGAAATCTCTGTCGAGATTTGTGTCGAAATAACTGTCGTTTTCGGGTAGACGTCTTTCCATTTCTGAGAGAAGACCCAACTCTGGGTCAGGTTCCGAATTTAATTTTTTCCAAATATCTTTGTCTAACATATTATACGACTTAGACTTTGTGTTAGACGGGTTGGATTTGGATCGTTTGGAAACCGAGCAAATAGGATTTGTGGTAATATCAATAGAATCGCCGTCAAAAGGTAACAAATAAAAAGGTTTTGAATTAGAGCTGAGTTCACGAGGAGAATCACTCCTGTTGAGGACCCAAGTCTTTATTAGACCCGAGTTTGGGTTGTGAATTCCTTTTTCAACTAACCAACCTCTCTTTTTGAAGTACTTATTAGTTTTCATAACATAGTTATTATTAGCACAAACAGACGTCGAAAATTCTATCAATTTCGCTTGATTTGGTTCAAAAATGATTGAAAACTTCGTATATGCTTTAATCTTTTTATTATTATTATTCAAATCAAGATTAAGAGAACAGAAAATATCATTATCAAAAGAATCAGAGTTGAGATCTGGTTGTTTAAGGCCAACATCAGAATTGCGATCATTATTATCGATTGAAGTGTAATTGAGGTCATTGTTGAGACCCAAATTAGGGTCTGACTGATCTCCCGTAGAATTTGGTTTTGACGAGGACGGACCCTTTGTAGGGACAATATGGAAATCAGTGATTTCGTCATTAACGCCAACGTTTAATATGTCAATAGATTGACCCTTGTTTGGGTGCTTCAACAACTTATCCACTGATTTATTTTTAACAGAAATGTTCCTAAAAATACCGATCTTTGGGTCACCGTTAAACAAAAGTTGTATTTTAAACAATTGTAGAAAATCAACTCCCAAAATGACATCCAAACAAGAGTTATCCAATATAGCCATATTCAGTTTACCGACCTTATCCAAAAACTTAATTTTGATCTGATAACCCATGTATTTGGGGGTGACTTTTTGACTATTGACCGAATAAAGGGGAGAATAAGGCCATAACTTCTTTCGAGCTTTGATAAGATCCCCAACCTTCGGTGAAATAACCGATATTACAGAACCAGTATCAACCATTGCGGACAACTCAATATCATTCAATGTGATCAAAATCTTTGGTGTTGAGAAACCTTTGAATTTATTAAGCGTTGAAACAGATAACAATTTATTATTTTGAAAATTAAGACTCGAGATCAGGTCTTCTAAAGGCTCTAAATCCGATTGAACGTCTTCCTGAACAAAGTCATTTGAAGGATTATCGGAGTCCTCAGATTGGGTCTCGGAAAGTGTGTCGACAATAGCAGAACTTAACTTAACGTCTTTCCGAAGTTTGGTAATTTGTTTAGTCGAAGTTTCGATTTTATCTTTATTGAAGGTCAGAGGACAATTTTTGTGGGAATGTCCTGTTTTATGACAGTTAAGGCACTGACTGTTTGGCTTAAACCGTTGAGCTGAGGATTGACCCGTTTTAGGGTCCTTATTAAGGGCTGCCTTCTTTCTGACCCAAAATTGGGTATTTCTCTGTTTCGACCGTTGTTCGGGTTTTAGAACAAGTGTTGATGAAACGACAGAATCCATATTAACGAATGTTTCAGTCATGTGATCAATCGATTTGACATTAATAATGGTGTGGAAAAGAGGGTCTTCTTTAAGGGCTTCTTTAATATAAAAGATTTTTCGAGAGTCAGGCATTTTATGGTCAGCCTGTCTGGCATATGTCAGGAAACGGTTCATAAAATCGACATAAGTTTCGGAAGGCTTTTTACGTTCTTCAGTAAGTTTGCGTTCTAAAATTATTCCTGCGCCCTCCGGACGATAGTGTTTATAGAATGCAGTATAAAATTCGTCCCAAGAAGGGGTAGGGTTTTCCAAATATTGACCCAAAGTTGGGTCGTTAAGATTTGGGAACTCAAGATTATACCAATATTTGGCATTACCTTTAAGTTTCGTTTTAATTACACGCATTCGCTGTTTTTCGTCCCAACCATTGTTATCGGCAGCATCTTTAAAATCGTTTAACCAGTCAATAGCATTAAAAGCATCACCAGAGAAGACCTCCGGATCAATTTTATTAATTGCTTGACGCGGAGCCGGAAAAGAGGTCTTTGAAGAGTTCGACTGATTTATAGAAGTCGCCATAAATTTAATTGCTTCTGCAATAGCAATCTGACCCGAATTAAGGTTACCAATAGTATTATTCAACTCTGAGTGAGTAACTGCAGTTGACGGACCCATAACATCATTAGTAGAAAGACCCTTGTTTGGGTCATCGAGCGATTCATTCGAAGAAGAGTCAGAGTAATGAGTTGTTATCTGAGTTTCAGAAATTTTATGAGACCCAAGATTGGGTCCCAGTTTAGGGTGAGAAAGATTATAATTCTCGTGACTCAGTTTGAGCGGTTAAGTCATTAATTTTTTCTTTAGCCAAAGAGAGGTCATTATTGAGTTCTTTAATTTTATTTGAATCGTCGACAAAGTCTTTAATCTGAAGATTCATCTCAAAGATTTCATTTTTAGCATTAGAAAGATCTTTGGTGAGTTTATTGTTGATGTTACGAAACGATTCGTTTTCAATTAAAACTTTTCGATGTTCAGTCTGAGATGAGATTAGATCCGTTTTGATTTGTTGTAAATCATTTTCAAATTGCTGGCGAACTTTTGTCATTTCTTTGTCAAATATTACCATAGATTCGGTCTTATGTTTTGATTCTAAATAAACGATTCTCTGTTTCCAATAAAAGTCCCGTTGTTCGAGACCCTTTGTATGGTCCACAATTATGTTTGAGATGCGTTCGTTCAAATTAATACATTCCTGACATTGAAAGAATGGGTCGAATCCGGCTAAATTGATCAACAATTTAGGGTCAGGCCTCTGAGGAACCAGACTATTCGGAACCGGAGAATGGGACCCAACACCACATGTGACTAAAGAATGGGTCTCAGTCAATGGTATGGATTCCGACGAAACGACCTGAGAAGGGGTCTCGTTCATTAATGAATTAAGATTAGAAATTAGGAAGTCATCCACACGACTGTCAACACGAAAAACCAATTCCGAGGTTTCATTAATAGCACCCAAATTAGGGTCAAAAACGAATAAATCATTGTGAGACTCATTAATGGGTGTCGAAGTAAGTCTATTGGAAGTTTGTGTCTCTTGAGAGGTAACGATTTGAGTTAAAGGATTTTGAGTTGCTGGAGAGACCGGAGTTTGGGTCTCTTGAGAGACCGGAGTTTGGGATACTCCCAATGTTTCAGTAGAGACCGAGTCTTGAGTTGAAGACATAATTATATCGGTATTAGGAGACAAAGAAGAAGTTTGATCCCGAACCCGAGATTGGGTCCCGTTCGAAGTAGTCGATAAACGAAAAACAGGATATTCCACTTTCGATAAATTTGTCGGACGGCCTCGTTTTGAAGGAAACAACCAATTTGGAATAATTGGCATGAAGTGAGGACCAAGATTAGGGTCACTTTTGATGTTATTAAATGTGTCAAAAATAGGAGAAGTATTACAAAATATATCACAAAATAATAAGTAATTCACTGATTTTAATCACAACAAAAGCACAAAAGTAATTTGAATGAAATAATATTTTAACCCGAGATAGGGCAATCAAATTAATTAGAAGAGTCCGTTAACCAGAAAATGGGTCTTAACCGTAAAAACCAAAAATTTAGTCCAAGAATAAATCAAAAGAATAATATGTATCCAAAATAGGGTTCGTAACCATAAATTTAGAAGAATTTGGGGCGAGATCCGAAGGATCGACTGGCGCCTCCACCAATGAAACGGTATCAGGCCCTGTATAGGGTCTGAGATCGCGTGAGAACTGTGTGCCAAAGCGTTATCACGTTTCGGACCCAATTAGGGGTACTTAATGG
>JAQGBR010000871.1:0-10615 GCA_034698525.1 Achipteria nitens | reverse complement strand
TGTATGTGTGTGTGTGTGTGTGTGTGTGTGAGAGAGAGAGAGAGAGAGAGAGAGAGACTCCTTACAGTTCGGTTGACACTTTCATAAATCTAATGTCACGTAATAACTGTTAAACTGATGAATAGGTTTTTCAATTATTAAGAAAAACTTTTATTCAGTGAATTAGGAAATTGAATGGAGTTTTGAATTATAATGTTATTAACATTTTTGTTAATTTCTTATTCTAAAAGATTGGCTCAGATCATGACTTAGAGCACAGCACAACACTCTATGCGGATGGTTTGGAATCAACGAGTGTTAGTTTAAGATTCAAAGCAAAGGAAAAACATTTTGCTACGAGTGGTCACATGACTGTGAAGTGTAGGTCCCATATACTCGGTGTTTACAGAATCGAAAACGAAGCCCAACTCTTAATTTATAATTCAGATGAAAAACAGGAACTGAATCCTGGTTTTAGTGAAAATTTAAGCCAAGGTTTGTTTAGAAATTATTTTTATTATAAATATTTTGCTATGTTTTTGGTCCACATTTTTATTCGTCACAACTGTTGTAATCAAATATTTTCATCAGATATTAAATTCTAAGTCATTATAATAACAGAATTATTAAAACATAATTTCATTGCTGACAACACTCAGCGCTTCACAAAAATTATAATTAACGTAAAGTTGTGTTCAAAACGCCGAGTCTTTAATTCTAAACCTCTCGTCTAATATATATTGAATTACAGACAACACATTTCCTTACATTTTTGAATCTGTAATCTAATATTTCATTCAATCAAAGTTTAAAATTAATATTTTTACATAAATTTTAACTCTAAATAAATTATTAAGTAATAAAATATAATAAGAATTATATGAGCAAGGTGATCTAATATTTGTTGCAAGTTTTATCAAACTGTTTAAATATAAATAAAGCAACTCTCAAATCACCTGTTGAACTTTTTGACTTCAAATAACATGCTCAAATAGTTGATGATAACCAAAGGAAATTTGTGGAAGGTTGTTTCTCGAATTTTTAAACGAACTTTTTGATAGTTTGAAATTATTTTACTCATATTTTTTAATTAATAATCAAATTTCATACTAAATATTAAGGATTTAGTTTAAAATTACTTTTATTACTGAGAATGAAATCCGATTTGAATACATTTTTAGGAATATTCAAGAATTATATGAATTATAGAAAACATTTCAAAATTTTTACTAAAATTATCTCTTTTTATGTTTTTTATATCAAATAATAAACCATTTATGAGAATAATTATATTAATAGAAGATTCAAAAACACTTTCACTTTTCTTTAAGTTAACGTTATATTAATTTTCGTGTTTTTTGAAAGTTTTTAAACCATTCAAAAAACATGAATAGATTTCATGTAGAAAAGTCTCGACTGAATCGCATGTTTCTAAGCGTTAGTAGAATTTCATCGACAAAACAAAATTCATATTCAAAACATTCCTTTTTATTCAATTGAAAAACTTTTTAAAAAAAGCTTTTATTTATTAATTCAAAAGATTTCCCCGTTTTTTGTAATTGAATAGAATTTGTGACAATTTTTTAAGAGACAATTTCCATGAATTACTTCTAATTTATTGAATTAATAATAAACCATAACTGAAGTCATCGCTGAAAAGGCAATCAAAAGTCATTAAATAATTGAAATCTCATAAAGGCTTTGATTTAAAGCTTATTATTTTTAATTTAATTCATAAATTCATTGAATAATTCATAAAATTCATCAAAATTTTTATTTATTTCATTATTAATTTTTTGCAGTTCGTTCGGAAGCGAAGGACATCCATAACAGCGATTCGCCGCCAAAAGAGTGGAAAGTATTATCAGTATTATTCGCAATGTATTTGCACAGACAGTTACAGAGAGTGTTCGCCACGTGAATCCGAACAACTATAGACAACAACAACAAGACATTTGTGTCATTTCGACATTAGCTCAACATTTTATTTATATTTTATTCGCGATTATTATAATTATTATTATATTAATGTTAGACAAATGAAAACCGAAAACCAGAATAACATTTTGGAATAATATCCTATTGAGAATTGAGAGGAAAATAAATGGGTTTTCCCACTCTTAACAAAATTAATAGAAAATTATCAGTCAATTCATGTTTTAATTCGAAACAGTTTTTGATTTCGATTAAGAAACAAATTAATTAATTAATTATTTTATTTTTCAATTCATTCATTCATCGATTGTTTATATCATATATTAATTGAAAGATAATTATATTATAAAAAGAAAATTATAAAAAAAGTTTTTTGAGAATCAAACATATCATTCGTTTCGATGAGAACTGATTTCGCGTTTTTTGAATAAATCCATAAAATTATTGATGAAAAAACAAAGAGCTGTCAAAGAATAACATAACATTGATTACAATTTAGTACTAAAACACAATTTTCCATTAAAATTCATGTCATATAAGAATATAGTTTCGAATCGATATTAAAGTTAAGAATATTCTGTGATATTCACTGTAAAAATATAATTCTATATTCAAATTCTATGAACACTTTGTGTATAAATTAATATTAAATTCAAAAATAAGTTGTGAGAATCAATCGGATCTCTCTTTAAGGCAAAGGATGAGCTCAGAATCGGATTAACTCAACAAATAATAAAAAATAAAGAATATTATACTCTCTTTTTTACCATTAAATAGAATAAAAATTTAAATTTTATTTAAATATCATTAAACCAGAAGAATGATTGGCCTCATTGTTAGCGCAACACTTGATGTTTGATTATCCGACTATTTTAGACACATTTAAATACATTTCAAATATTCAGAGAAAAACTTTAAGTTTTGTTTCCAAACTTTTATTAGAATCTCTAGTTTTGCGTAAATTATTCGTCAACTCTTCTCCTATTTTTTCGGCGTTTCCACAGAATTACCAAATCATTTGCCGCAAGGCTTTGGCAGTAAAAAAGTTTAATATATAACATTTATTTGAAAAATTTCAAACCACTTATCCAGTGTTTTTCATGTATGTCACACGCATATGTGACAATACTAACAATCCAGTGCTGACATAAACCCAAACCATTCATTATTGTGATTCTGATTCTCATACCTTTGCCAGAGTTTGTCACTATTTTCACAGACTCTGTACACAAGAATTATTACATGAAATACATATTTTTCTGTAACACAACAGTTATGTATACCGTTGTATATAACGAATCAAATCCGTTGATAAGAAGAAGAAATTCAAACATCTTTTTGATGTTTCGGCTGTCGATTGTGTGTCAGATTTGGATCAACAAAAGTAGACTACACTTTACAAATAGACTGTTCTCTCAGTTGAACTAAATATCTAACTCTAAGCCAAATATATGTTTTTAAACATAATTTCGAAGAGAAATAAGGATTGCTTTTCAATTGAAAAAATTTTCGTCAACTCTTTTATGATTGAGTTTTTCGATAGTAAACGATCCAAAACTGATTAAACTTTTTTCTCATTTAATACTTTCGATCAGAGAATAAAATCGTTAAATAAATTCAATTGAAATATAAATCGAAATATTTTAGTATTAAAGTAAAAAACAATTCACAAAAAAGTAATGAAAGTTTGAATTACTGTATAATTAAAATAAATTTGACGAAAATGTTGTTAACAACTGATGTGGAAAAACACTTTACTGTTTGTGTTGACACACATTCTGGAGGTTTAGTATTCACAACAGTTTATAACAAACAGAACAATAAAAAAATCGAATCAAAATTAAAACAAAACCAAAAAGTTTAGTCTCAAAACAGATGTAAGTCTGAGAATAGACGACAATTTTTTGACACTAAGAATATAAAACATGTTTTAGAGGTTTGAAACACAAAATCTATGGTTAAATATATTTGTGAGTTGAATATAAAACAATATTATATAACAATATATTTAAGAAATAGAGACGTTATGTTCTTATCAGAGGTACTGATATATACACAGTATTTGTAAGATATATAAAAAGCGAATAAAGAATAAAATTTTATATTACATAAGTGTTGCGAACGAACCGCTATTTTATTTTGACCCTAAGGTCTGTTACATCGGAATCGATGCCATTATTGGGGGCTTTAATGCATTTTTATATATTTTGTTTTCTACCAGTGCTCTACTCTAAAAGCAATGGTGTGTCGAATGGGATCGTGTGAGACATCAATATCGCGAACGACACACTCGCAAAATACTCAGGGAGTATATGGAGAATAGTGTTAGTAGAAAAGGGGAGAGAACTTCTTCAAAACTAACTGTCCAACTGTTATGAGACGGCAATAATAAGAATGAGTGCTCACAGTTAGCAATAAAAATGATACAATCGATTTAGTGGGTATGACCACCAATACTGGCTGTACCTTAACTTATAGTAAAGTAGAAAATAGTTTAGTATTTGCTTTGAGTGCAATATTTAGAGTTAAAAAATGTTAGAAAACGATTTCGCGCCCAACAGACCAACAGATTCACTACTTTTCCAGTCCTATCGGCTTCACTACAAACAGTTCCAACAATAATACTGTAATAAAGTATAGCATACTATTAGTCGAATACTTCTCTCCCTTTTTTAGATCCAATATTAATGGCTTTTTATATGTGTCGACCATATTCTAGCCATTTGTGTGACTAAAACCAAACCATTCCTTTCCTATTGAGAACGTATTATATTCACATATTGTGAGGATTTCCATTTAAACAAATATCAAAACCATTATCTTTGGAATTGAAATTTTAATTCAAATTTTCGTTGCATTGTATAAGTAATGGACAGTTGTCCGGAAGGATTGAATGATAATCACAATAGAATTCATTTAAAATATTGATTTGAGTATGAGTTCAAAGACAGAGATATATTTTCAGCTTATATTCAATGTGTAAACCCCATAACCATTATCTAAAGAACTGTTATCTAATGTTTGCGAGGATTGATTCCAACCAAACAACACAAACAAAAACTAACACTTGATTTAAGTGAATTGAAAGGGCTTTTTGAGGATATTTTGTATATAACACCAGATATGAAAGGAGAGAGATATAGACCACAGTATATATATTTAGAAATATATAATAGCCATATATATCATCGAAATGATGGCTAACTTTTATGTTGGAAGCAGTGAACCAAACGATTAAACCAGAAAAATGCATTTCCTCTATTGCGCCAACCATTTAGGAAACATTGGCTAAACTCATCCCAAGTGATGATCCGCTCTTAAATTCATTTTCAACATATTTACAACACATCACTGATTCTATTGTAAGATAACTCAATGTTTGTCCCGATTTTTCATTTAACAAAACTTTATTCGGTTTTCAGTTTTATGTATAAAATTAAATAATATTAGAATAGATTTTAAATAACTTCTATAATAATTCTGATTTGAACTGATCTATTAAGTTTTGATAAAAATAATCTATGAATTTATGAAACAAAAACAGATAATTCATTTGAATTATGAGTTTATCAATAATTAGAACATTTTGATTGATGTTTGAGTAAAATATTTTAACATTAAATCAATTGATTTTTTGTTCAAATCATATGAGTGGTTGTGTTCAGCAAATGTTAGTTCAAATAGAAGTGTAATAACTATTGTATGCATTGAATACGGAAACCAGGTTTCAGAGTTTACCAGAAAACTATTTCTCAGACGTATCTGTCCTTTAAAAATGATATGCTCTGAACGCTGACTAAAGAATAAAAATCCATTTGATTGCAACGAATCGCATATAACCCAAGGGAATGGTCAACACGTCTGTCAAACGAGTCTGTCGTATGAACAAAGTGCACAACAAATGGATTTAAGATGATGTCCACTTTTACTGATAGGAACACCACTTTTTGGACCTGCAGGCCATTGGACTTTGCGTTAAGAATAAGTCGATCGCTCTATCTTTCCATTCAGTACTCAAACTCTGGTCTCATATTTGTATTGGAATTTCTATTTTTGTTATAAAAGTCCTTTAAATATAGAAAACGCTCACAACTTATGTATTGAATCAAAATTTGAGTTCTTTTGAGTGAAAAACTCAGATAAAGACTTCAGGTTTTCGTTAAAAAACGATGTAATAGATGTGAATAAGAGTTGTAAACATAACTAGAGTAGTGTCGGACAGTTAGATAACAAATATTTTGTAAACTTAATGAAATATTTTTATGAAAGCAAAGAGCAAACACTTAGAGTTAACATAATTAGTTTTTTCGTACAATACATTTTATTCTGGTTCAAAAATAAATTTCGCAGCAGCTTAAATTAACTAGTCAAGAAATTTAGTCAGTGTTCAGTCATTATTATATAAGAAATTAATGTGAAATTTAAAAAACTATTCACAGAACAAAAATTTTGAATAACACTAATTTGTGATTAATGTTTCATATTTTTCCGATTGTAATCAAATTAGTATTGATTTAAAAAATCATTGGCTTTTATTATATCTATTCAGGGATTGCCAAGCTTGTCCGTTCCAGGGGGAGAACACGTATTTTTATTAATTAATATATTTTGTGTCAACTTTTGTATTAATTTGACTAAAATTATCTATTTTTCTATAATATTTTTTTGACGACTCAACAGATAATCTTCAATATATTAAGACTTTATTAGTTGTCGAAACATAATTACAAAAATTGCAAAACTTGTTTGTGTTTCAAAATCATTTTCATTTAATTCTATTTCATTTACAATTTCTTTGTGGAAAAACTCTATATTTTGTTAACAGTTGAAAAGACACTTTCACTCAATACTTTAAAGATTACTATGAAATTAGCAGGATAGTTTAAATACTCAGCTTTCTTTAGGTATAATTTTGATTTGACTTTTTATGGAGTAATCATCAGTTTTTTAAGATTTACTTAAAGTTATCATTTCTGGCGTTCAGTTATTTTTCAGTAAAAATCGATTAATTGAATGAATGCCTCAAATTTTAATAAAAGATTAAACAATTTTAATGGATTTTAAATTAAATATATGATCTCAAATTGAAAAGAAGTGTTGATCTGATGTTTTTGATGAGAATTTAATGCTTAAAATATGTTCTGATCTGAAATATCTGTCAAAGTTGTTGATTGCATGCAAACATTTATCACGAATTGCGTGATATATAGTTTAAAAATCAATAATACCTCAACACTCGAATCTATACCACAGTCTTCTCATATAATAAAACATTAATTATATAAGACATCAATAGATATGTACCAAATGTTTGATTTGACATTCATATGGATAATGCTTTCTATAATAGAATATATCGATAAATAAGTTAAACAGAGAAAACCTGTTGATATCTGACTATTATTTTCACCATTTATTTAATAGAAAATTGAAATCCAAACCAATATTTATGTTATTCTTTACAAATAGAAGACAATAGAAAAACAATTTGAAAACATTTTCTCTCTTTTATTAAAATAAAAAATGATTTTAAATTAAAAACTGTTCTTTCATTTCGTAAAATTAAAAATACAAATAAATTGCATTCATTGGCGTTAAAAACGCGATATTCTCTTCAATCAAATGCTGGATAACATAATTTTAGACTTGAATTGAAGACATAAATTGAATGAAATGAGAATAATCATGCAATTATCTCATTTGTCATCTCGCAGTCAGATTTTAAACTCCTGTTTGTGTTATGAAAATATGAATTATCTGATAGACTTTGGAAACACTTTTCTTTAAAAAAATGGAAAATCTTTTCTCTAAACTAATAAATAGGAAAATGTTATCACATTTTGTTCGCAAGTTTACCATTCAATACAATTCAACGCTAATATCTGTCAAAATGTTAAGCCATTGAAGTTAACTCGAGATTTATTCTGTCATTTAATGTCAATTCAAGTTTGTTGTCATCTATTCAATAGACTCTTTCGATGTAAAGCCTAAAGAAAGGGATACACAAAATGACAATTTTTAGTCAATTCTACTGAATTTTTAAAATTTCATTTCAACTAAAGTTTTAAAGATTTTTGATGTCATTTATCGGACATTTTTCTATACATTAAATGAAAAATCAATTTATTGACGAATTCATTGCAAAAATATTGAATTTAAAAATAAAAAATAAAGCAATTGTTGAACAAAAAAATATGAAGAGTTATGTAAAAAACGATTTAAATTATGTTAATTTCTAAATTGAGTTTACTTTCATAATATTCATATAACTCTATAGTCATTTGTGACGTTGAGCATGGTAATTTGTGTGTCAAGTTTATTGTGGATTAAGTGATAATAATACTTAAACTAACAAATCTAATCGTTGAAATATGAATTGATTATTATCTTTTGAATACTTATTAACTATCATTAAATTCATGTCTTATTATCGATAAAAATATATAAATTTTTATGTCTTATATAATTCAAAGTTTGTTTAAAACATTCAATAAAATCATTTGAAATCCTTTTTATAAAAACAAAACTTTTATGAATTTTTAAGAATTTTTCACTCATTTGGAAAATTATAATAATTATCGCAATTTTTAAAACTATTAAATTAATTGAATGGAAATATTTTGTTTAAAAAGAGGAAAATAATTAGAAAGTAATGAAATTTTAAAATTAATTGCAATAAATTTTATAATTATTTCTAAAAGAGTTTTCAATAATTTGTTGTCAACGGATGTCTTCTGACCATAAATTAAGAGAAAATGATATGAATTTAAAAGAAGTGATGATCTAATCATTGAATAAATATTTCTCAGACAATCAAATATCGATTGGAACTGACATTGGAATGAATTTCCTGTTTAATCAAATGACTTTCCGCTCGAGAGAGAGAGAGAGAATTTAATGAAGGTCAAATTTTAAAGCATAAATATACCCGTTAGGTATAGGGCGGGGATTCTCTATCTAAAGGAAAAAATCGCTCTGACATTAACGATGATATCTTCGATTAATTTAAATTCAAAACTAGTACTAAAAATAACTACATTTCCAAAGAATTGAATGTAAAAAATGAAATTCAATTTATCGAAGAAGAAAAATAAACAACTAATTAGAGAAAATTGAGTAAAACTAATTTGCGTTAATTGGAGATTAAAATTACATTTAATGACATTTCAAATCAAAAATGCAATTCATGTCTCACTAAATGATTCTGAGAAATATCTGAACTGAAAAAACATATGAAGTTATTTATTAAGCATAACTTTATTCATAATTTATGTCTTAAGGCTATCCTTCAATAGTACTAAACCTCTAATATAGCAAACAATGACTGAATTATTTAATTATTCGCAAAAAGTATGAATTAAAGCACGTTTTTAACTAAAACTAATTAATGGATTATATTAACAAATGAATGATTATTTCCATTACATTAGAAGTTATATTACATATGAATTGTTATACAAATTCAGTGAACAATCATTTTTTTATTACTCTTTTCTTTTGAATATTATTCAAACTTTGATCAAATGAATGAAATTCGTGACAAAATTCGTGACAAATGTTTTTCAATCCTAAAAAGTCAATGAGAAGAAGAGAGACAATAAAAAGATATTCAAACAATTTCTTTATAACTTCGGGGGAAAAATGTTAGTTTGAAAAGAATTTTATGGTCACTAAAAGAATAAGAACTCGTATTTTCAAAAGGATAAGAAAATACTTGAAATCATTTCAAATACTTTTTGTTTTTTAAAAGTCACCAAAAAATTTAACGTTCAGTCGATTGAATTCTTTAGATAACTGTCTGACTATTTATTTAAATTTTATGTGTAATAAAGAAATTTATATCCTTTTAAATTACATCATTAGTCGCCGTATTGTGTATTAGATTTGATTTCAATTCGTGTTTTGAAAACTTGGAATTTATTACTTCAAAGCAAAAGACAAAATTTGTCGATAAAAATGCAAAGAAATGTTTGAGTTATTAAACTTTGACTTAAGAATTGTTAACCAAATTATTTGCTAATAATTATTAGAATTTTTTTTCCAAACGCTCACAGAATTAATAATTTGATGTCTTTTAAGCATTTCTATGTCTAAGCACTGCATTAAATGTTTAGAATAAGAAAATTACTTTTGAAATGAGAAGATTCGTAAGAAAACGCCAAAACAATCGATTCTCATATGAAAATTCATTTCAATCTCATCACGAAATCTGAATTCAAATTTGTTTTAATGACTTCTTAGACAATAATTATAATTAAAAGCAAATTAAGTCTCGAATTTGATATCAAACCCATTAATCTAAAGAATATTTTTAAGAGTAGTTTTAATCATTAAATATTTTAAAACTATTATTTAAACAATTATTGAAAGTTTTGCACAAAAAATCGATACTCAGTAAAAAGTAATAAGTTTTGTATTGAATATAAAAATGAGTTTAATCTGATTTCAGTTATCATTAAAAATCATCAATTTTTTCGAAACTCATTTGATATTAAAGTTGTTATTATAGTAAAAAGATTTGAAAAATAACCTCATGTTTTAATCCCTAATTAAATAAGCATGCTCATTGAATTATTAAAATTTTCTAAACTAATTAAACGATGAATAATTTAAATAAGACTAAAATTTTGGAATCAATTCCTTTAATTTTAAATTAAAATTTGTTGTCTTTCAAAGGTTTTAGTCCTCGAGGCGGCGGTGG
>JAQGBR010000870.1:0-10622 GCA_034698525.1 Achipteria nitens | reverse complement strand
TTGACATCAAAATTGGATGGGATGTCAATAATGTCTATTGAGGCCAACCCTTCAAATATATCATCAAATGTCTCAGGAATGGGAATCATTACTCAGTTCCCACCCGTCACTTATAGTTCTTCATTTGTCTCATATCTAATTCAGGTAAATATCAATGTTTTCATTTAAGACTTTAATTCATTCAAAGTGTCATTCAATCGATTAGATGTAATCATAAATTTTGAAAAAAATAAATAACATTTCAATCGTTTTATTTTAATAAGATTTGAGATAAAGAGATGAATAACTAATATCTGATTTAAATCTATTTTATGTCAATTGATTTCAAAAATAATATTTGTTTTCATATTAAAGAAAAGTCAGTGAAAAACATTAAATTCTTAAGACTTTAATTAAAAGAAAACATTAAAAGGATATTATTATACAAATAAAAAATCCAAAAATTATTATTTTAGTTCAAATGAAATCAAAAACTTATGACAAACAATATTCTGAAAGTCATCCCTTTTTAACGACATTTCTAAGCTTGCTCATTTGTTATTAATTCTTTAGAATTCAATATTGAAGTCATAGAGTTTATGATTCATAATGACATTAATTATGTTATTTAATTCAATGATAATAAAGAGAAAACTTGAAATTTAATATTGAATTCCAGTTATTTCCTCATTGAATGTTGAAAACAATTTTATGCGAATATATTTGAAAAAATGATTATTTTGTTACTAAATTTAAGCTTTTTATTGAATATTCAATTAATATAACTTGTTCAGTTTTTTAATAGCTAGGATTTTTTTTATTAAGCTAATACACGTGGACAATTATCTTTTATTACCAATTATTTTAAGTATATTTAGTTATTTTCCACTTCAATATATAGTGAATTATTAGAATTAAAATTAGAATAATTGAAATATTTTTTATATAAAAACAAATGTTTTATTTGTTACGTAAACACAACGAATAGAAAGTTGTGTTCAATTAAATACAATAACTCATCAAATAGTTATTTGATGTCTAGAAAATATGTTTGGGATTGTCTTACGATTGTCTACTTTTTTAACTCATTTCAGTCATTTCCAAAAAACCAGATTTTAAGCGAAAATAAAAAGAATTTTGTGTTTATATAATATTTATGCAATTCTTTGATTGATTAACATTTTGTTTATCAGAGAATCTTATCATAACTTCATATGATTTTATTTGCATATATTCTGAATACATTTGCAGAGAGAGAGAGAGAGAGAGAGAGAGAGAGAGAGAGTTGATTTGAGTTTCATTTCAATTAATTATACTAACTTTAAGCTATCTTTTTCTCGTCTTTTAATTAATTGAGTAAATGTCTCAAGAATTGGATGGTTTGCAATCCATTTTTCTTTAGATTAATTACACGAATCTTTTAAGAAAAAGTTGAAGAAAATGACAGAAGTCTTAAAGGAAAATCTTTATATAAAATCTATAATTTGATTTTATTGCCATTTAATAATTGATTCTAAATTAGAGAAAGTGTTTAATAATAACTTTAATAATTTAATAATAACTTTAATAAATCATTTATTTTAAATTAAATGATTTTTTGTCTAAACGCGTGTAAAGGAATGCCTAAAAATAAACTTTTAAATTAGACGTAAAACAATTTGATTGTAATTTTCTCCTTTGAGTACAAATACCATTAGAGATAAAATGAAGCAAAGAATTCACTTTAATTGAGATCATATATCATACGAAATCATGGGATTATTTTTTGGGAACAAAAGTCATAAAACTTTTTTCTTTCCGAAACCTTTTTGTTATTTAATACTTGTTTTGAGACAATAGATAAGAAGAGTACTTAAGTTTTGATTTTTCTCTTCTATTGCTTTTTCAGTAATCAATTGCTTTCAACATTTATTAGAGATTAGATATAAGGATAAAAAATCAAACGAAAAACTTATTTCTGTTAACATCTCATGAATATTGACTTAAGTGTCTAATAAAAGAGAAGGTCATTTTATGACTCTTCACTTCATATTTTATAGTTATCTATCAAATTAAATATTATTCTACGCTTACCTTACATTAATGATTTCACATCAAATTTCAATGAAAAATCATTAGTAATTAATTTTAATCATTAATTCAATTTAAACTTTATTTTAATTGGTTTTAATTAATTGCAAAATAAATTTAAGTCTCTTTCCTTACATCCAATTTATTGCACAACACATGTGGTTATATTTGTCATAAAATGCAAATCAATTTTAATATTTAGTTTTAATATTCAAATTTTTGCTCAAATAAGAGTTTGGAAGAGTTTCGGTAAAATCCAGACATTTATGAGAAAATTAAATGAATGGGAATTGAAATATTCTTTAAAGATTATAAGCAGGATCTATCAGAAGTAAGTATTTTTTAGATTAGATTAACTCGTTTTTCTTATTTCGATTCTATTTTTCCGATTCGTATTTGAAATATCTTTGGATTAATACTCTTTTAGTGCTTTTGTTGTGCAAAAGAACAGATAAATTCATAGAATAATTTAATAAATTAATTCAACACTTAATCTGCAGTCAAGTAATTTATTTAGTGATTACAACAACACAAACAAAACTTTTCATATGATTTTCAAATTCGTCCGATAACTCAAAACAATTATTGAATAATATAATTATTATCTAATTTATGGACTGATTTATGAATTCATTTTTTACGAACAAAATTTCACCGTTTATTTAATTTCTATTGAAATCCATTTCAAATGCAATATCTCTGAATGAAAAACTGAATGTAATCTAAAGTATAATTAGACAAAACTAATATTATATTCAGTTATCTATCCTTCAAAAATGTATTTTCCAATCGATTGTATTCAATCAAAACATCGAACTCGTGGCTAAAAATTATCATTAATTACCTCATTATTCAATAATTATACCTAATTTTTAAACATTTTTAAATAAATTTGAAATTCAATAACGAATAAAATTTCATTCTAAACATTTTAAAAGTTAAATTAGTTTTATCTAAAAGTGGATTCAATTTCAAGAATTCTCTAAATAATAAATAGTTTTCATTTTAAATACATTTTCTAATGAATTCTATACTCTCAAGAAATAAAGAAAAGTTATTTTAAAAATTAATAAAAATTAGAATCTTTTCTAATGTAAAAAAGGTATAGAATTAAAATTAATTCTCAAACTCTCCTCAAATTTTTATCTAAAATTTGGGGGAATTTTTGTGAAAAAATAATGATTTATACTTTTCTTTTGCTGTCATTTTTTCTGATTTAACTAAAATTTCATAATAATTATTGCATTTAATTCGAACTTTTGATTAGTTAATTGATTGAGTATTTGAACACTTATTTCAATTAGCCTAAAGCACATGAGTCTGATCCAAGTCTAATATATTTGTAGTCAAACAAATATATTATATTTGATTTGATTCTAAATCCTTTGCACAACAAATCAGAACTCAACTGAAAAATTCTTAACTGAAATAAATGATTCATTTAATGAATAGTTGAATAGTGAGTCCTCATAGAGGATATACGCGTTTGCAGTCCTGAGCTCTCACATACAGAGTACTCATTCAATAGACAGAGAACTCATTTGCAGTGGAGGAACGACTTGACTCACAGCTAATTGTACCTGTTGTGAGACTGGCAAGAATTCATAGTATTTCTATTTAAAACTGGAAAATGTGTTTTGTGTTTATACTAAAATCGGTCAAAATTGACGTCAATAGCAAAGAGATTATCGGCACAACCAGAATATGAGAATCATTAGTGACTGATAGATAGACTGACGAGTGCTGTGATAGTCGTCCGCAACACTATTGATATTATTTCTATAGAGTATTGAATATAAGGGTTTATATCAATTGATTTGTGATAAATTGCTTTCAAAATAACATTCGAGAAAAGGTTTTCAAACGAAATCTTATTATTTATTCTAAAAGCAAAACTGATCCTTGAAATGGCAACTTAACTGTCCAATCGTCTTACCAGCAACTAATTCAACAATAATTGTGTGAATACTTATTATAAGAATAGAACACTGTTTTTGCAGACTTGTTGTCGTCAAACCGGACCTTCTGTTCAACAAATTATTCAAAATTATAGAATAATTGTTATAATAATAATGAAAACTCGATAACAAACTTATGTGAAATATTTACATCAAATAATGAATTTTAGTTTATCATTGAATCCGGTGTTTATCTAATGCCAGACTGAGTGCCTATCTATTAGTAATTGTTATTCGATTACTTTTGAATAGTAATTGAATTTTAATGTTTGAACAGAACTTTTGATTTGTGAGCTCTCAAACTAATAAAAAATCTATGAAAAAATGTTAACAGAAAGCAGTGTTAATAGTGATAGCATTTTGAGATCAATAAAACAGAGAATACAAAATGATTTCTGGCATTTCATTGAACGAAACACTACTATTTCACCCGATATGAGGTGTGATCTTTTAATTAACTCATCCGTTGTTGACTTGTTTTCATCGGTAAGTGTTTTTTAATCAGATATTCAGTTGAAATCCTAAATATATACACCACTATTTGATTACTATTTACTAGAGTACTCCCAGGGGTTACTCTGTTTTTGTCACATTTCCATTGCAGTTATTCTGCTTTTAAACTATTATCAAAAACAGATATCAAATAAATCTATGAATTAATCTTAAGATCTTATTTCAATTTACGTAAATTGAATGCTATTTATATATAGAATAAGAGTTGTTGTGATTTACTTATGTATTAGTTTTAAACATTATTTTCGTTGAATATTATAAATATTATGTTATTACACAAAAAATAGGGAATCTTTCGTAGAAAAG
Source organism: Achipteria nitens (assembly GCA_034698525.1). Lineage (NCBI taxonomy): Eukaryota > Metazoa > Arthropoda > Arachnida > Sarcoptiformes > Achipteriidae > Achipteria > Achipteria nitens. The sequence goes on along the minus strand of JAQGBR010000870.1, from coordinate 5,796 downwards.
GGTGAGAAAAACAGACGTAAACGTAAACTAAATACTAATAACATATTGAGTCACAACTTCTTATATTACAGTCAAAAGTTTGAAAGAAGTTTTGAGTATAAAAAAGAAAACTTAAAAGAAAGAGAAGACTAAAAAAGACTGAAAACACGTTTTTTGATTTGTTATAAAAATTGTTAATTTAATTCAATGACGTTCTTTAGTTAACGTTAGGGCTAAGGGCTCGGCTCTAATGATCACTTGGCGAACATGATGTGAGTCAGGTAGACCGTCAGTTCCGTTTATATACTTGTGCTGCCAGTCCAGAGCACAGCCTCAATAATAAATGCTTCCGAACTGACGGTTTGTATTTCATTTGACTTAAGAAACTCGAAAGACTCAGTATTTCTCTCTCGACTCTCACAACGATTGAAGTGTTCATCAATTATAGTAGTATTGAACTCAAAGCAAACAAATAAATTTGTCTTAAATGCCCTCCCAATCGATGTTCACTCAATTGGCAAAACTTTTCCATCGCTTATCCAATATTTTTCCTTTTAATAGTTGACTCCAAACGAATCGTTAAATAACTTTTAAATATTAATTTATTTTTTGTGTTTTTTTGTCTATTTATTTGAAATTATAATCACAGATATATTTTGATATAAAAACAATTCTCAAAACAAAGTTTTTCTCTAAATTGTTTTAGAGATTTGTTTTGAAGTGAAAATGAAACTAAAAAATAGTGCAATCATTTCCAAACTTTATTTAAATGATTATTCAATGAAATTTTCAAATAAATTCTTGAATAATCTCAGCTCTAATTATGGGAATTTTGTCAGAACCGTAAGTTTTGCTTATGTTTTATCTTATATTTTGTTACAATTTTTTCCAAATTTATTCCCACTTATATCACACCAAAGAGTAATTTTTTTAGCAATTCATTGCTTTTAAAACAATTAACGAAAATTTATTTTTATTGGATTTGATTTTCATAAGTGTCTGCAATCCCTTTGACGTCAATTGAGAAAAATTATTACTTTTAATTCAAGTTTATATCTATTGTTAAATATTTGAATATTTAAGAGAAGGACATGTATTTCATTATTTATTTATTAAACCCATAATTTTTCTGATTGTCTGATAGGCTGCCACTGAGTCAGAGATTACCGAAGAATCTAATGTGAAGAACACCAGTATTGGTACAAACAATAGTAAAACACAACAAACGTCTGCCGCTAAATATCGGTGGAAACAATTGGCAAAAAGTGCTTTCGTACGGAACCTACAAAAGACAAAGTGCTCGACTCACTCGACTCACTCCACAAATCATGTGAACAATAGTGACCCCAAACATATAAATCATACAAATTGTGTCATTGTTAATACTGAACATCAAAAAGAGAACAGTAGTAGTAGTAGTAGTGGTTCAGACAATGAGTGCTCAGATAAAGAACTGTCTTTACTCGAGTTGTTAGCTCTGAAGTCGCTTGAGTTGAGTGCACCGGCGAGTGATGCCATACTAAAAACTCGATCTTCTAATTGGGTACAACTGTCGGGTCACGAGGACTCATTTGCATTGGCCGGACCCGGAACTATTTGGAAGAGGAGATCCACAGATGACACAGAAGTGCGAGCATACGAAGCATTAATGCACGACTCTATGGCAGAAATGGTTCCCAAATTCTTCAGAGATGTTAAATATAAAGGCGACAACTTTATTGAAATCGAAGACTTGTTGTATGAGTTCAAAGACGCAGCTATTATGGACATAAAGATGGGGACCCGGACTTTCCTCGAGTCAGAGGTCCAGAACACCAAAGCAAGACACGACCTCTACGAGAAAATGATTAAAATTGATGCGAACGCACCCACCGAACAGGAACACCAACAGAAAGCTGTAACCAAACTAACGTATATGAAGTTCAGGGAACAGCTCAGCTCCTCATCCAATCTGGGCTTCAGAATAGAAGGTTTTAAAGTACGTCAAACCTATTCATTGAATGAAAAACACTTTTATTTACTCTAAAACTTATATTTTAAATGAGAAACGATTTTTTAATCGACATTTGATTTGTTTTGATAGGCGGGGGATGACCTACAGTTGTGTAAAGACCTTAAATTAGTTAAACAAAGAGATGAAGTTAAGGCAACCCTCAAAGCATTTTTGATGAACAAGAATCGGGTGCGCCTTCAGCTCATTGATAGACTCAACCAATTGGTTCAAAGGTTTGAAAAGTCAGAGTTCTTTCGCACCCATGAAGTGATTGGCAGCTCTTTACTCATCATTCATAATGGAAAGTCTGCTGGAGTCTGGATGATTGATTTCGCAAAGACGGTTCCACTGCCAGAAGGCTGTGCTATTGACCACAAATCTCAGTGGAGTTTAGGCAATCACGAGGACGGGTACCTCTTAGGACTCAATAACCTCATCGATATATTAGAAGAATGTAAAGACGACTAAACCATAGTTTAATGAAATTTTCAACTTTTGAGAAAAACCTGTCCACCAATACGTCAATCATTTTTTTACTCAAAAACCGGGAAAAAATCAAAACCGCTTTTTATAATAATAACAGACTTTTTGTGCCAAAAATGAACTCTTCATTCAATTATTGTTTCGACTTTTTTTGTAAATAATTTATTACATGATTTTCACACTTTTATTATATTTTACATTAAAAACATTCTATCGATTAATAAATTAATAAAACTATAATGAAATCAATACATGTATTGAATGATTCGATGAAATGCTAAAAATTTGAGTTAAATATCAGTCAAAAGCAATATTTTTGTATATTTATCGCAAAAATTGAGTAAAACATATGTTTTTAAAAGTTTAACTAAACTCTAAATAAAGTTTTGATTATATTATTATTCATTAGAGATCCAAATCTTCGTTTAGTTTTAGCAGCGATTTCTTTATTCTGAGTGCTGTCAGACGAGCGGCCGGATTCTGAGCCCATGACTCGTATATTATTTTGGATATATTTGATAATAACTGAATGAAGACATTAAACATTAAAATCAATTGATATTAATTTTTAAATACTTGATTTGATTGCCATCTCTCAGGAACGGGAGGTCTTTGTTGGTCAATACAAACAATTTTCTTCATGTCCTCAAAGCTCGGATCGTTTGGCACGGATTCACTGAAAGGAATGGAATACTCTTCATAAGAGCCATTGATTCGAGTTCGACGAACCACTTCCCAAAATACTAGCGCTAAGGCGTATCTGATTTGAGACAAAATTAGGATTAAAATGAAATAAAAATAAAAGTAATGTTTGGTTACATATCCGCCAATTTGTATGACTCAAAGATATCACTCTTCATAGTCTGGTCGAGTACTTCGGGTGCCATATATCGTTTGGTACCGACTCTGTAATTGTTAGCGACATCTACTTTGCCGGTGGTCTGAGTGTGAGTAACTGCGAGACCGAAGTCTGCGATACAACAGTTGAAGGTATCCTTCATTAAAATATTCTTTGATTTGATATCTCTGTGAGCGATCGCAGGCTTTCCCGAACCACCAAATATTTCTGTGTGTAAGTGAAGAATACCAGAAGTAATCGTTAGGAGGATTGACATCATTTGGTTTGGTTCGAGTGGTGTCTCATTGAGGTAATCGTAAAGAGATCCCAATTCGTGGTAAGCAGTGATTAGCCATAATTGAGTGCAAGAGTTATATGAAGTAACGTCTGATCCAAGAAATGCTAAAATGTTTTCATGTCTTAACATAACAGTGCTGTAGATCTCTGTCTCTCTATTCCACGACAACTCATCGCGACTGAAGAATATTTTGACGGCAATATTGTCTGACTGCCAGATCCCTCTCCAGACCTCTCCATACCGACCCTTTCCAATACATTCCTCTAAATGTATTTGTTTGGCTAAAGTCCTCTGAATAAGTAATGGTAGTCCAGAACCAGAGCCCGAAGTCATAGAATGTTCGAACACTTCTCTAAGAGTGGAGTCTCCGGCGGCGGTCACTCGAAGTTCTTCATCATATGTGCAGTCATTTGGAACTCTTTCGGCTGAAGAAGGATTCAAATGATTTCGCAATAAATGAGACATTTTTTGTCTGTGTTTTGAACGCATCCAATATATTAGTGATAATATAATCAGAATAAAGACAATAATCAGTCCAAAGACACCTAAAAGTCCATAAAATGAATTAAATCCTTCCTCTGATTTCCTCTCAATCGGTGTTCCGACAAATATCTGTTCCGTCACTTTTGGAAACCAATGGTTACATAAATTTTGTCGACAACAGTATGTACTATATTTGGGTAATTGACGGCCAAATACTTCATATGTTTGGTTAACCCGAATAGTCTTCGGACCGCAAACCATATGCCACTCATTGGCACCAAAACAACCCTTTTTATAATCAAATCGTTTGTGGATCTCATCCCAAGTGGTCGTCGAATAACACTTTGAATGTCAAACATTTGTTGAGTCAATAAATCAAATGATAAATAAAAGTAAATCAAAAGCCATACCATAACAGCGTTTCCACATTTCCTTAGATTTGAATCCCTTTCACACAAATCATATTCACATTCAAAACAATTTAAAATGTCTTCACTCATGTCTTCACTCATTCTTATTATCCTTTTTTTAATTAAATGAATCAATAATTGGATGAATAAATAAATGTAAAATTGATTATAAATTAAATCAATTAATCAAATAATTCAATCCATCCATTGATGTAAACAAAGCCATCGATTATTTGAGTCAATGCTTAAGACTATCGATTGTTTTGTGATAATCGACTCTCTATTGAAGTTTACGTCACTTCTTAGCAGAAACTCTCAAAAGACGTCTTTCATGTGATTATTGATTAAATGTTTTGCTAAAAAGTTTTAAAATAATTAAATCTAATTTAAAGTCAGTATTCAAATGAATAAAAGTAATAATAATTATCATAATTAATAGTATCAGTGCTTATCTCTAATATTTTCTTATCCTTTGATTGGATTCTTAGAGTTCAGTAAACCTGTTGTCTGTCAGTCGGTCTCCAGAATAGGTTCCAAACAAATGAAGAAAACTTTTGGATAACTTTGAGGTAACGTTTTAAACATTAAGTCAAACAAATCCTTTGATTAATTACCGAAAAAAGTAAACAAATCGATTGAATTACAGTTCATTGTATTCATGAAAAATAATTTGCATACAATTGAAACCAAATTAAGACAAATAATTATTATGTAAATAGTTTTTTGTTGAAAAACATTTTTAATGCCATTCCTATTGTCTCTATAATTGGCAATAAAATTATGTAAAATAGAGCCAAATTTCAGGCAAAAACAAACCCAAACTATTGGCTACTAAAACCCAAAATAGGTTCCGGAATAAAATCAAAACTTTTTTATTTATTGATTTTTGAAAACAAAAAAAATAAGTGAAGAAAAAGTTTAATTAAATAAAAAACTCAACAAAATCGTGACGAAGTAATGATCAGATAATAATAATCTATCTAAATTTTCCCATCAAATTGATTGTCAAATTGTCTAAAATAGAGTGGCATTTAATTTGGTATAAATATATTCAATTTAAATATCGGTTTATATTAATATTATTTGTTGTTTTGATTCTCACATTAATCACGAAATAAGTTATTAATTTAATTTTGAATTTCAAATATTGGGTTAAAAACAATAATAAAAAACGATATATTTTGAGACATTGATTCTCGCAATAGATTTGTTTCTTCAGTGAAGTGATTAAAACAAATAACAAAACAAATAAAAAAATTAAATTTTAAATAAATTACTTAATATATTGACTGACTTTCGCCAATATTAGTGA
>JAQGBR010000869.1:0-10623 GCA_034698525.1 Achipteria nitens | reverse complement strand
AATGTTTATTTAAATTTAATTAAAATTATTTATAATTAAATTAGCTCTGATATCTTGAGCTCTTTGACTATGAGACGTGTTGTCCTCTTGTGCTGTCTCTTCTTCTGTTTACGGGGGTTGGGGTGTTAAAATTTCGCCAAAGAATTGCTGCTGTCGGGCGATATTGTGTAATACAAAACACGCAACTATCACCCGACAGGCTCTTTCTGGGCGAAACATCAGTTTTCCGGCTGTCAAATCGAGACACCGGAATCTCATTTTCAAAACGCCAAACGCCCGCTCAATGACAACACGAGTTTTGGTGTGAGCGGCGTTATACCTCTTTTGCTGGTCTGAGACTGGGTTGCAGACCGGCACAAGAAGATGTGGCTCCAGTGGGTAGCCGGCATCGCCTAAGAGCCAACCATTGATTTGAGGCTCATTAAGCCGGGCTTTGAGCCGACTCTGAGCCCATATAAAAGAGTCATGGACTCTACCCGGAAAGGCCGCCAAAACGCTCGTAAATTCTAGCGACGCATTTGCGACGGCCTGAACGTTAATCGAGTGCCGACCCTTACGATTGACGTAGTCGGCCTCGATTTCCTTGTTTGGCCCAAGGATCTCGACATGTGTGCAGTCTATTGCACCCAACACATTCGGGAATCCCTTGAGCGCGAAGAACTCACGTTTTGTTGCCGCCACTTCTTGAGGAGTTTTGGGAAATTTTATAAAATTCCCGGCTCTTCGATTAAGTGCAGCGGCAACTGCGTGAAGTGTCTCAGACAGGGCTGCGTTGCTTATGCTCACAGTATCGCCGGTCACCCTGTAGAACGCGCCCTGCGAAAAAAATCTCAAGGCGGCGCACACTTGAGTAATGATGGGGAGTGCTCCATTTCTCCGAGTGGGCCGCACCAAATCGGTATGTAATAGTTGGCATAAGTCAACTGTACCGTTGCGGTCCAAACGGAATCTTTGGACACATTCCCTGTCAGATAATGACTCAAGTGGGTTAAGTCTGTCCCTGAAGATTTTCTTTTTTGGTGCGGGCGCATCTACGTCTGAGATGACTATGAGCCAAGACATTTCACTAATAATAATAATAATAATAACAATAATATTAATAATAATAATAATAATTATAATAATAATAATAATATCTACGACATGTGATGTGCTGTCGTAAATATTTCATTGAAAACGTCATAAACTAGTTTTCAATGAATGCAAATGTGCGTACGTTTATCGTACGTGCATATTATTATTTCGTACGCTAAGCGTATGCGTAGCGTACGAACAAAAGTTATATTTTTTCTAGGAATGCACTAAGTGTTCGTACGCATTTAAACATAAATACGAACGTTTTACGAACGCACTCCTGGTCATTATAATTGTCATTATCGGCTATCTTAATTTTGACCTCGCTTTTAGCAATTTTTGAAATAATTAATTATTATACAATAATTGTGATCGTTTTGAGTAATCTTGAATAATTTGGGTATATCTTTTGGGATTTTCGTATGGGATATGTTTCTATTCCAATCTTATTGCTAGCTGTTAAGCTTGTTATAACCATGATTGTTATTATAGAATGCTAAAGCAAAGTTTGAGATCAATTCCAACTTTATTTTAAAATTATTCTCATATTCTCTATTGGAATTCTTTATCTTTGGTATTCCTAATGTCATATTTTTTTCATACAATGGTTATATTATGTATCAAATTATGTTCTCTCAATTAATTTATTTTTATATAATTTGTTTATATCTGAAGATTAGAATCAAATCAATTGATTCTAATTTAATAAAATCAGATTCAATGCCTTTCGATTTTATTGAATCCCAATTAAAAACATTGAATTCATTGTATTCTGATATCAATAAATATAACACTGAATTGTGGTCTAAATATCTATTCATTTTCTGGTTAACTATTGGATCAATAATTGTATTTTTGTTGGATACGATATTTGCCTTCAATTTACCATTATTTTTGGAAATAATTATAGTCTATGGACTATTATCAATGTCATTTTTATTTTTATTCGTGATATTTACCGCATCATCAGTGAACTCATACGCAAACAAATCATATAAACTATTAAATAGACTTTTTATCAAACGATTTGTTGAAACTCGAAGACTGTTTCACAACAGACTATTCAATAACAAGATATTCATTACTAAGTCTTTGATAACTAAACTAAAAGTAAGATATTTTGAAACAATTTTAAAACATTTTATAATTAAAATTTGATATCAGTTACAAACAATGATTGAAAGGACAGCTCAGAATAGAGTTGGCTTTTCATGTGGAGTGCTTTTCACCATTAATTACTTTAAATGTTATGAAGTGAGTCAATCAAAATTTTATTTCTATTTAATGATGATTTTTATTTTTCAACAGTTACTAGCTTACACTATTTTGTTTTTACTAAAGTCGTTTGAATATGTCTGACCACTCAATTTGATTAACAATATCTGAAATTGAAACTAACCAAAAGTTATCTGATCATGATTAGTTTATTAAACCCTGCTTCAAATTGGATTTTGAATTATATATTTTATTTACTTATAGTATATTTAAATTTAATACTTCAATGTCAATAAATACAAAAATTTTAAAAACATTAAATTGTTACCTTGACAACCAAGGTTTTTAGTTCAAAATATAATGTTATTAATGTTTTTGATTGATTATGATGATTTCTGATATTAAGAAATATTGAGTTTGTATGAAATTTGCTTTTAAAATATCAAAAGTATTTTTGTTATTATTATATAGAATTAATAAAAAAAAATTTATCTTTATATTTGAATTTAATATTACATTTGATAATTACCTAAACCTTACTAACATATTTAATTACAATCGAAATTTTAATACATTGAATGTCTATCAATAAATAAGTTATAAGATTTAAAATTGAAAATAAATAGGCATTAAATGAAGTTATTTCCTAAAAATATTTTGTCTCAAAAATATTTTAAACAAATTATATTTCTTATTATAGTCAGAATTTATAACTCATGACTTTTTATAACATATGTTTCTAAATTTATTCTTTATTCTGTCAAAAATATTTTGAAGTCCAGAGTATATGTAAATATCTTTGAGTATAGTATACGTATAGCAAGTTATAAAAGCCGGCACTCATTTGGAACAGTCATCAAAATTAATTCTGAATTCTGAATATTTTAAATTTTAATTCAAAAAGATTATCAATTGAAATACTAATAATTTAATGATCCGTCTGCCATTGCCAATTTATAGTTACCATTTATCCTTAATCCTATAATAATTATGAAAGTTAAGTTTTTCTACTAAAAATGATAAATTGTGAGCTCAAATGGAAAGGTTTGCAAAGATGACGAGTCAGCGCTCGTCAAAATAAATATTTGGATACAGTTCATTTAATCGATAGATTTAACACAATCTCATAGAAATCCACTGTAAGTCGTCTAACCGTAAATATTCAGTAAATATAATTGAAAAAATAAACATAGTCATTAATTCCTAATAAAAAATTATTTCATTGAAATTTAGGTATTTTAGTTCAATATATAATTATTAAATTAATAAATTGCCTCATCATAAATATTCCTAAATTAAATGCATTATATTAAATAACTTAAATACAAAAATATTTATTAAGATTAGATTTTATTACTAAATAGAGCCAATACTTATGATTTTCCATTAAAGTTAATGAATTTATAAAATAATATTTCGATTATTTTTCTAATTATAATCTCATATTTAATTTATATCTTATAATAATATTTTGAATAATATTTTAAATTACTTTAATTCACGTAATATCAAGTATTTGTGTAAATGCTTTTCATGATAACCAAATAATTGAGTTTTCAGTTCAACTTTCAAAATAAGAAATCGAAATCAATGCCTGACCTCAATCCCAAAAAGGTTTTGCCTCAATATTTAAGATTCGAATCGGCGGATACACTTCTTTATAATGTTGGTCTATATTATCAAGATCACTTTGATGATAAAACAAATAAAAGAAAGTTTGTTCGCAAACAAATTATTTATACAATATGTCTGTCCATTTGGTGGATCGAGAACTTTGTTTTTGCAATTATTCCCAAACAGAACAAAACGATTCAATTCTTATTCGCTGATTTCGGAAACATGAATGGAATGAAACAGTTTGTTAACATTCCTTTATTAATTGGGATTGCAAACGGACTAGCATCAATATTGATTTTCAATAAAATCAATATTAAAGGCATTCAATTAGTGAGTATTCGTGTGTTTCAAATGATGTCTGGTTTAATAACACCACAATCTATTGGTCTGACCGATGAAACACAGATTAGAATTTTAATCAGAAAAACAAGATTTCTCTTCAAAGTTTTGAAAACTCAGAATACAATAATAATTCCAAGTATAGCAATAATGTTTACTCTTGGTCATTATATCATTAATGATTGTTCTCTATTGGAATTCATAATATTTGGTATTCCAAACACAATATTTATTTCATTCTGTTCTTATATTTTATATCAGATTATGTTCACTCAATTATTTTATTTTTATATAATTTGTTTATATCTGAAGATTAGAATCAAATCAATTCATTCGAATCTATTGACAACAGTTTCAATGCATTTGGATTTCATTGAATCTCAATTAAAAGCATTGAATTCATTATATTCTGATATTAATAAATATAACACTGAATTGTGGTCCAAATATTTGTTCATATTCTGGTTAACTATTGGATCAATTAATGTATTTTTATTGGATCTGATAATAATCCTGCCTGTTCCATTGCTTTTAATATTAATATTATTATATATACAATTAGCTATGTCAGCTTTTTTCTTATTCGTTGTATATATAACATCATCAGTCAATCCCTCAGCAAACAAATCATATAAATTATTAAATAGACTTTTAGTCAAACGATTTGTTGAAACTCAAAGACTGTTTCACAACAGACTCTTTCATAAAAGACTATTCAATAGAAAGAATTTTATTACTAAATCATTGATAACTAAACTAAAAGTTAGATATTTTGATACAATTTTTAAAATATTTTATTATAATTAAAATTTGATTTCAGATACAAACAATGATTGAAAGGACAGCTAAGAAAAGAATTGGCTTTTCATGTGGTGTGTTATTCACTATAAATTACTTTAAATGTTATGAAGTGAGTCAATAAATAATTAATTTATAATTTAAAATAATTTTCATTTTTCAACAGTTAATTGCGTTCACTATTTTATTCTTAATGAAAACCCTTGAATTCGCTTACAATTTATAAGCAAGTATATATTAATATTTATTTTAATCTATTATCTTCGATATCTTTTTTAAAAGCGATTAATATATTATTGTAGAAACTACTGTCTGAAAGACTATCTGACTGAAAATTATTCTTGGTACATTAAAAGCAATAATTCATAAATTAAATAAAATAAAATTGTTTTAAAATTCCCAAAGATCAGAGGCTTGTAAGGGGTCTCTGATTATATCCTCAACCCTTTACTTGCAAATTACTAGACACAAATATTAATACTTAAATTCTATTATTAAACTTCACTACAAATATGAGTCAATATATTTATGGTATTTTAATATTATTTATTGGAGATATCATTGATATCATTATATTTCCTGAAATCAATTAAGAAATTTCGACAAAATTTAATGATAATTATTATAATCGTTATTAAAACTATATTTGAAAACATGTCAATCGATATATTAATATCACTATTGAATCGTTAGTTTGAGTATTAATTTACGAATAACTTACCCTATGTTTTTAATTTAATAGTTTTGCCAATATTTATCAAACTAATTAAGTTGAATATTAAAATTTTGCCAAGTTAATTGCTTGATATCGTGTTTATGCAAGATAATTTAAAATAAAAATTTTAAATTTAAAACTTGAAAAAATTGATCTTACCATAATTGCATTTTTATAATTCAAGACGAAATAGACAAATGAAATTCATTTAAACATTGTCATCAAAATCATTATTCTAAACCCCACAGTCCTATCATTTACAATAATAACACAAATTAAACAAAATAACTTCAGAAAAATGTGAGTTATATAGAAATATAAAATAATTGTATAATTTTTTTATTAATTTAATGTAAATGAACTAGACACACTTGGAATTTGTTACTTTTAAACTTTTACTCTTCAGTGATCGTCTGCCAGTTCTCTTCATCTGATTCACTATCAGTTTCATCACTTGGTTCTTGACTATCGCTTTCAGAGTAATTGTCTTCACCGGTGATCATATAATTGAAGAACTCATTGATTTCCGATGATTTGACTCTAAATATTAAAACGAGTATCTCTTCGGTCAGAGTCTCTAATATATTATCTGAAAAAGCAGTCATTTTCTTAATGATAGTCTCAGCGAATGTTAGGAATATGTTTTGAAGCAAAAGACTTAATCTCTCAGAAGAACAATCGCACTGATTGTGGTGTTCTTCCATTTGAGTTACAAAAGACTCGTTGTTTTCTAAAATGTATTTAATCTTTAAGGCAATCAATCGATTGGTTCGCTCGGAATTCATTGCATCCCTTCTCTGTTGGGCTGTAAATTGGAAACATTGGAGATGTACTGTCTCATATAACATCTCCAAGAGTTAGTCTCCAACTTCTTCAACAAATGCCAAATCAAAGGGAAGTACAGGTATCACATCAAAGTGATCGTCCGATTGAATGTTTAGTATTATATTCTCATATCTGTGTCGACAAAAAGGACAGGTATTGTGAGGATCATCTGACCATTCTATCAAACATTCTGTGCAAAACTCATGAAAACAAGTGTCAGTCAGCGCACGATTTGAGATCTCAGTCCAACATAAGGGACACACATTTGGTTCACTAATTGTCGACTTCAGAGACTTTAGACGATAATTATTGTTATTTTCTGAAGACAATTGATCTCTGATTAAATCCAATGTATTGAGTTTTGATTCGACGAATATTTGATTTTTGAAAACAAACTAAAATTTTTTTAATAATTGAAACAAAAAATTTTTAAGACTTTAATTAAAATATAAAATATTTAATATAAAAATTATCTTAAATCTTAATAAATATCTTTTCAGTAGCTTTTTATGAATTGATTGAATTTATTTTAAAAATAACACTCAAATAATTCAATTCAAAAATTTGAAGTATTTATTAAATTAATCGACAAATAATCTGAAATATTTATATGATTTAAAAAGAACTTTAATAATATACTAATCATTGTTTTCATACTGTTCTTCAACCTTAATATAATCAGACTATCCTTGTCTATAGTTGTAATTGAAGAGATGAATGAAGAAATAAGTGAAAAACTCATTGACTTCTTCTAATTTGACTCTACATATGGCTAACAAAAGATCCTCAATATTTCGATTGATGTCATCCAAAACATTCATATTTCTGAGAATATTTATAGTGATTCTAAAGAATGTAAATTGAACACCAAGACCAATTCTTTTAAAATATAAAGTATCATGGCCATGATGCTCCTTAAACTTCTTCATAAACACTTCATTTCTTGAGAGTATTTCTTGAATCTTAGATACGACCCTTCCATCTGTATAAATACCATACATAGCCTTCATTTCTGATATTTGATACAATTGGTTCAACAGTTTCTCTCCAACTGTTTCAACAAATGCCAAATCAAATGGAAGAACAGGTAATAAATCAAATCTTTCTTCCGATTGAATGTTTAGTATAATATTTGTGAACTTCTGTCGACAAAGTGGACACGTATTGTGGGGTATATCTGTCCATTCCTTCAGGCATTCTAAACAGTATTCATGAAGACAGGTGTCGGTCAGCGCAAGATTTGTGATATAAGAAATACAAATCGGACACAAATTGGGTTCACTTTTCTGCAAAACAATAGCTTTCTTCTGATTATCAGAAGAAGACATTTGTTGGATGACTATTGATATCACGTTATTTGAATTGAATTACTTTTAAAAATTCAAATTTCTATTTATTTTTTATTTTTATAAATAAAACAAAATTCTTAAACAATTGATTATAAAAATAGAGTACTTTTAAAATATGTGACTGAAATTGATTAACGAATTGAATATAAAAATATTTTAATTAAGAAATAATTTTTAATTCATGACTTAAAAGAATGTGTCGTCTAATTCGTGTAATAAAATTAATTAATAATTATTAATATTTATTTTACGATCAAATTATTTCTTAAAAGTTTTCGAATATAATAATATCTCCACTAAATAATATTGAAATAAATGAATAGATATTTAATTTAATACAACTGAACTAGACACACTTAGTATTTGTTTCCTTTAAACTTCTACTCTTCAGTGATCGTCTCCCAGTCCGAATCAGATTCACTATCGGTTACATCATTTGGTTCTTGACTATCGCTTTCAGAGTTATTGTCGTATCCGGAGATCATATGATTGAAGAACTCATTTATTTAAGATCTTTTGACTCTAAGTATTAAAAGGAGTATCTCTTCGGTCATAGTCTCCAATATATTGTCAAAACAGTCATTTTATTAATGATAGTCTCAGTGAATGTTAGGAATATGTTTTGGAAGAACAGACTTATACTCTCAGAACTTGTAGAACAACCGCAATGTTTGTGGTGTTCTTCCATTTCAGTTACAAAGGATTCGTTGTTTTCCAAAATTTCTTTAATCTTTGATCCAATTATTACTTTCGTTCGCTCGGAATTCATTGCATCGCTTTTCTGTTGGGCTGTCGACTCGTATAACATTTATAAGAGTTGGTCTCCATCTTCTTTAACAAATGTTAAATCAAACGGAAGTACAGGTATCACATCGAAGAGATCGTCCGATTGAATATTTAGTATTATATTTTTATATTTGTGTCGACAAAAAGGACAGGTATTATGAGGAACATCTGACCATTCTTTCAAACATTCTGAGCAAAACTCATGAAAACAAGTGTCAGTCAGCGCTCGATTTGAGATCTCAGTCCAACATAAAGGACACACATTTGGTTCCCTATTTGTCGACTTCAGAGACTTTAGACGATAATTATTGTTATTTCCTGAAGACATTTGTTCTTTGAGTGAATCCTTTTGATTGAGTTTTGATTCGACGAATAGTTTTTTTTGAAAATATACTAAAATTTTATAAACAATTAAAACAAATTTTTAATTACATTTTTAAAAAAAATGTAAGTTATGTTTTAAATAATAATTTTGTTGAACTCTTTATCAAATCATTGTTTAATTTAATTAAAATGATTCAAATTCTTCCATCGAAAAGTCTGTTTACCTGAGATTAGACTTCAATATAATGTCAATTAATTAAATGAATAATTTTAAAATTTTTCCCCAAAATATAGTATAAAATTAATGTTTGGTTTTATTTCTATTAAAAATTAATTAAAATATTCTTCAAAATATTCAGTAAAACCAAAATTTCTGCAGCTATTTATTAATTGCTTGAATTTATTTTAAAAATCTTTACTCAAATAATTCAAAAAAAATTTCAAATTTTTAAAATTAATTAACAAATAATATAAAATATTTAAATGATTTAACGAAAGACTTCAATAACCTCCTAATGATTGTCTTAATACTGTTCTTTTGTCTCAATTCCTAATAAAACATTTTATCAGACTTTTCACAACCTTGTTAAAATTCATTTTAACTCTAACCCACAATGTGGGTTTTGGTTTCTGCCAAAACCAAGAGTAGCCCCATTTGACCCAGTAGCCTACTGAATATTTTGGTGGTCGACTGATCCAAAATAATAAACAAATAAAGAGAAAAACAGGAACCAAAACGGCAAACAAATATGGTATACGTATCTGTCCGGTCGGTTGTTCTATGGTAAATAAATAGCTAATATACTGATCCAGTTCTTTATATTTCAATCTAATTATATCTAATGAAATCTTTTTAATAATAGAATTATTAAAGTGTTTCCAATCATTTGATGAAAACCTTTTTTGGAGTATATTCTTAGTTATTGTAATGAGAGTCAACCGAAAGCCAAAACTTTTATTTCTGGTAAATAAAAAACAGTTACGACAGTGTTTGAGATGTTTTTCTTTCGCGATAATGAAAGCCTTATTGTTTTCCATAAGTTCTTCGATCTGAGACATTACCCTTTGATCGAAATGAATGGCGAAATTATCTTCGCCTTCGAAATATCTGGTTTTATATAATTGGTTCAACAGTTCCTTTCCAACTGATTCAACAAATGACAAATCAATTGGAAAAACTTTTGTGAACTCCTGACGACATTGTAGACACGTATTGTGTGATGAATTTACCCATTCTTTCAGACAATCTGAACAGAATTCATGAAAACAAGTGTTAATCAGGACACGATTTGAGATCTCAGATTAACAAATCGGACATACATTTGGTTCACTATTCGTCGACATTCGAGACTTATTTTCTGAAGATATCTGTTCTTCGACTCAATGAGTTTTAATTCAATAGTTTCGAATAATATTTTATTTTTTGAAATTAAAATAAAATTTTATAAACAATTAAAACGAAAACTATTTTTAAAACTTTTCACAAAAAATATACAGAGAATTGCCGTTATATCGGTTCCGGATATAACGAGTCGCCGCTTATAACGAGTCAGATCTTAGGAACGGGAATCAAAGAATAAG
>JAQGBR010000868.1:0-10631 GCA_034698525.1 Achipteria nitens | reverse complement strand
AAAAAAGGATTTATATTAAACTCTTATTCAATAATCACACGTTGTTTTGATATTTATAACATTTTTATGTATTAATTCCAGTCTTTGAAAATTTAAGTCAAATTTGTTTCAAAGTTTTTTCAAATTATAGGTAATTATACAAAAATTAGAGCACAGAATAAAATAAAGTTTAAATATAAAACAAATAATTCATAATAAAATCAATATAATAATAATCTTGATCAATTAGAAATTAAATGAAAAGGTAATTTTTGGGGAAAAATTCTATCAAACGTTAGTATTGTAGGAATTACCTTAAATATAACATCGATCGGCGCTTCGGTTTTTGTATTGAGTGCGCAAACCCGGCGCTATTCTGCGGCAACTCTTATTTTTCACTGTCACTGTCATGAAAGTCATGTTATTTAAGAGTCATTCCCAATGAAATGTAACAAAAAAAAGTAAACGAAAAAAGAGTTGAGAAATAATTATACTTTTTTTACTTCTAATATATGATAGTATTGCCCAACAAATTGCAGTATAATTGCTGCCAATTTTAATCATCTGATGTCAAACAACCAGTTTTTGGCTGAAATTTTTATTACTAACTGTAATATTAGTGACTCTGAAGTGAAACTCTGAACAGAAAAATATCATTCAAACCAACACTCGTTTTATATTCTGATTACATGAGACTTAAATTACATTATGAATAGAACCAAATTTGATAACTTTGTTGAATTTAATAACAGTCCTCTCACTTTACCGGGCATTGGGTACTACTATTCTCAATGTTTTGTTGTTAACTTTGATATCGATTTTATATGAATATTGTTTTCTATTATTATTATAGTTATTAATAAATTAATAAATTATTTATAAATTGTTTTATAATACAAACTATTGTTGAAATTTAGTGTGAATTTTGTCAAAATTTATTAATAGTTTTCTTTTGTTAAAAAAATTAAGTTTAAATAATGGCGTTATTAAACGAAATATTATCTCATAAAATACGATTCTTGAAGAGTTCAATATTAGCTTTCTCATTTTTAGTTTTGGTAAGTCTAGTTATTTTATATTCGGGCTTATTTTTGAAATAAGCATTTATTGGATTAAATTTTATTTTGAATTAATTTATTTTAAATGTCATTCATTGAGATTCACATATTTTTATTTGATTTCCTAATAGTTTTATATTAAAATTATAAGAGAATAAAATAATCGATAGAATAATGAGCGACACCTCTCTCAGTAGATCGTACAAGTATATTAAAAATATGAGTATGGTCTTTAATTTGAACTTTAAATAAAATATATTCTGAGAGCTATTAAATGGTTTGTTTTGATGTTTTGGATTAATTTCAAACATTTTTGCCAAAAATATTCTGTTTTTAATATATATAAATAACTCAAAAAATCCACTCTAAGTTGTGATTCAGTAATCATGAATAAGATCCATGACCTCACACACCAATTTTAACCGCATTCAGTTATGTTTATCCCTCGGGCTAGGGCAGTTTGATAAAAAAGGAACTACTCTTCTTTTCGATATAAATTACAGATAACTCTTCTCATATCTTATAAACATAAGTTCTTTGAGTATAAGACTCGCATTAATTAATGAATAATTAATTTATAATTCTTTAAATTAAATGTAGAGTTCATGAAATTTAATTTTTATTTGCCATTCAATTATGTATTCAATTATGTATTTTATATTATATTTTTAGAGCAAAATTTAATAAAACTTGAAGTCAACTGTTGGTACAACTGATACAAACATAAAATTCTCTTTAAATATTTTTATAACTATTTATCAGAATTTATTAAAACTAATAAAAATGTAATTAATTTATGATTTATATTATTATTTTGTTACTAAGGGTTTAGTCACTGCAGTTATCGGTCCAACTCTACTGGATTTACGGCAAGTGGTAAATGCGGACTCTCTACAGATCAGTGTTATATTTCCTGTCGGATCAATGGGTTATTTGATTGGATCAATTGCTGGCGGTTTAGTATATGAACGGTTGGACAGTCAGCTAACTATGGCATTATTCTGTACTATTATGTCGATATTCGGGTGTATAATCCCATGGAATCGGACGATACCCGGTTTGGCCGCCTCTCTGTTCGTAATGGGTTTAGGCGGTGGAGGTATGGACGCAGCCGGAAATGTATGGCTTTTGCATATGTGGGGCAAATCCAGTGCTCCATTCATGCAGGCAGTCCATTTCACATATGGTTTGGGAGCTTTTATAGCACCCCTAATCGCAGAGCCATTCCTATCAGAAACTTACAAAAATATCACAGAAAGCGGAGAAGAAATTGAAATACTGGTCGGAAACGGAGATAACGTTTTTTGGATTCCATACGTAATTAACACCGGCTTCGGATTACTTACTACCATCTCATTAGTGATTATGTATTTCGTCAAAAGTAGTGATAAACCCCATCCAAGCATTCAAAACAGACATACATTAAATCAATTATCATTAAAACAAAAGGCTATCATATTATTCATAGCGTGTGTTATATTCCACTCGTATTGTGGTCTTGAGATAGCGTTCGGCCGTTTTATGACTACATTTGCTTATTATAGTGATCTTCATTTAAATAAATCAATTGGCGCTTACATGACCTCAACATTTTGGGGGACATTCACTTTGTTTCGACTGTTATCTGTGTTTATCGTTGACTTCATCGGTAATAAGACAATGATTTTCGCCGATCTCTTCGTTATATTAGCAGGAAATACACTACTCTTCATATTTGGTAAAACAACTTTTATTGATATAATAAATGATAACAAGAATTAATAGTTAGTAAATACTTTGGATAAGATATAGAATATGCTGAGCAATTCTGAGCAATTATTATTAGGGTTATTTAAGTTCAATAAATTTTTTGTTCTTAGAAATCATTGATTTATAGTTTCAAGAATTGATTATAAGACAAGTTTTGTTTAGTCATTAAATTCTTAATTAATGGTATCTCCAAAACATAGAAATATAATAATCTGAGACAAACTCTGGTTTATTTGATAGCCAACACAAATGAAACTGGTATGTGGATCGGCGTATCTTTGATGGGAGTGGGCGCCTCCTCTATATTTCCAACTATGTTCTCATTTATTGAAGAACTAATTCCAGTGACCAGTCGTATTGGGTCACTGTTTTTAGTGGTCGCGTGTTTGGGAGAGTTTACGATACCATTAATTGTTGGCTATTATGTCGAAAAAAATCCGTTGGTTTTGGTTTATGTGACGACAATCGGGAGTTTAGTCTGTTTTCTATTCTTTTTAATTCTGTGTTTTATCGCACACTCTATTCAAAAGAGTTTTCATCGAAAACAGAAAACTATTGAAGAAAATAATAAAATTATTGAATAATTTGTCACAAAAATAACATAATTTAGAATAAGTTTTATGAGTTAACAACTTTTTTATTCAATGGCTTGATATATAAAATTAAATAAAATAAAATCAACAAGTTTAAAAAATTATTCAAATTTTTACCTTTTCCAAACATTTTCTATTTAGAATTAATTTTGTAAAATAACTTTTTTTTGTATATCAAAGTCTGTTTTAGCCAATAGACCCAAAATAGACTCTATTTTAACTTCAGACTAAAATGTGTATAATTTGCTTATCAAACATTTCAGGTAATAACCAGACAAACGTTTGTTAATGCATTGTTGAGGACACGAACATAATTGTGTTTTCCGATAACACTGTATAAAAAATTGACTTGGGTGGTCATTCTATGAACTGATTGATATTTTTGTTATTGAGATAAAAAGCAAATTTAGTATTTGCCATAAATATTGAGCCCAAATATTTTTGTTATTTTTTAATTAGTTATTAGCAGAGATGCCCTTGGATAGATTTTTGAGAGGCACTTGCTAACATTTTTAATGAAGAGAATGAATAAAATTTATCAAGTTTATTAAGATTTCTGAAAAATTGGCATAATTAACAAATATATATTTCCTTCCCTTTTTCCATTTTGGGCAGCTCTGGTAATAACTAATAACTTATTAGTTTTAATGTGTATATAAAATATTGATATTTATCACCACATTATTTAAATAGCAAAGGATTAAATGGCATTAATTTTTAGTCTGAAGTGAAAATAGAAGTTTAAATATCTATTTTTTCTGTTTTCGAAAAATATATTAGTTTAATTAACCAATTTATCATGTACAATTTAATATAAATCATTTCATAATTAAAAGCAATAAAATTGACTATTATTTCATTAAAATAAAATTATTAATATTCGGTTAAGATTGAAGCTAGATAAAATTCAACAGTTTTTCAAATTCTAAAACTTGTTTCTCTCTCTCTCTCTCTCTCTCTCTCTCTCTCTCTCCCTTAACATCAGACAGAAACTATTGATTAAGAAATAGATGTGAATCAATTAGTAAATGAATTTCAAAGCTTATTAAACTGAATTCATATCCTCCAGTTGAGACTAAAGGAGGAGTCTTTGATAATATCGTAGAGTCCTATGATATCACAGCCTCTCATAGCGTTCTGTGAGAGCTTCAAATAAAGGCTCTTCCGTCAACTCGAATGGATTTGTTTTATCATTATTTAAAAGGGGTTATAATTTAATGGGCAAACACTTTATAAATGGTTACTTCAAACAAATGATAATTTCTAAGATTTAGACGTTAGAAATATTTCAAATGTGAAGTTTGATTTCATTGTGGGTAAGATATGCATGAAATCCATTATTAAGTTGATATTTAACTTTTTTTTAATTTGAATAAAATTTGAATTTAGTGTCAAAATTAAATTTACTGTAAAATTCTAATCAATAAAATTTTTAGTTTTTTCCAAAATTTAAAGTTTAGTTAATAATCCTAAAATTAGCTGATATAAAGACCTTGACATTAATAAATTTAAGTTAAATTTCTCTTTTGATTTAGCAAAAAAATGGAAAAGCATGAAAGTCGAACTCAATTTTTTATGAAACTACCAGATTTTATAAAGTCAATTGAATATAATCAAAATTTGATAAATTGTTTGGGAGACCATCAGTATTTCAAGCAATTTAAGGAACCACTAATGGTATGAGTACTTTAAGTTCGAAAAATTGTCTAATCATTACCTGATTCTCAAAATATTTATTCAATAATCGATTAAATTTAGAAATTTTCTTCAAAACGAGAAAAAATTTTCTACATTTTATTTGTTATGACGAAAGAGAGGAGTACCTGCACTACATTAGTCCAAATCCTGCGTCAAACCGGACAAAACGAAGTGGCAAAGCGTCTGGAAATTTTAAATACATCCAGTGGTCCAATGGAACTAACTACTGATATCGAGATTAAAGTAAACGAGGTATCAGCACCAAAAAAAGACCTGTCCAATTCTTATAATCTTTTAGACAATCCAAGAGGAAAGTGTATTATAATAAACAATTTGGAAGACCCGCAAAAACCTGACGGAAAATTAGTCAAATCTAAAGGTTTAAAAAGAGAAACACAACGTTTTGAATACTTATTCAAAAAACTATACTTTGAGGTCCAGGTATTGCCTCATTTGAATAAAATTCAGATGAAAGAAAAATTGTCTGAAATAAGTAAAGACAAAAGTCTCAAAAGTAGCGAAGCATTGGTTGTTATTGTTATCAGTCACGGACACAATGAACAGGTATTTGGATATAATGCCTCTGAAATCTTCAGAAAAGTGCGTTTTGGAGACATTTCTATTGAATCGGAAGAATCAAAACAAAAGACAAAATTAGAGGCACTCAAAGATATGATAGAAATTAAAGAAATAATTGAAATGTTTTCTGAAAAACGGTGCCCACAATTGAGGTCAAAACCGAAGCTATACTTCTTTATTTGTTGTCGGGAAAAACCAAACGATCCAGGTATTATCATGATACAATTTTATGATTAGTATAATCATCAAGTTAATTTGTTTCAGAATCAAGTAAAAAACTAAAGACAGAGGAGTATGAGTTAGTCAAAGTGGCCAAGACTAAAACAATAACTTACGAGCCTAATATTGACACTTTTGTTAGCTATGCCTGTTCTGAGGGTATTGTATTTATTAATCAAATTAACAAATTATTTAATATTCCGGTGCCAACCATTAAGTTAATTAATTAACTAAACATAATTTTTATTATAAAATGAAGTGATCTTTAGTTTAATAAATCATTAATAATAATAAAATTTTTAATTTAGGATTTAACAACTTCTATAAGAAGAAGTGGGGAATGTCTTATTTTGGACAAGCATTGACTCATTCAATAGCCCAGTATGCAGTAGATGAACCACTCAGTGGAATAATGAGCAGGGCAAGAATACATGTTTTGACTATTATTATTTAATATTAATGTATTTTAGACTTCTAAGCGACTGAAGGAAATGTATAAACAATATGCTAATAAAAAACATAAAGTGGGCAGTTATGCCATTGAATTAAACACATTTGCAATGAATAGAGAAGTATATTTCAATCCAGGAATTGTTGAGAATTCTGGAAACGCTGAAAATGTTGACTGAATTTTATAAATTTAATTAAATTTTTTACTCTTTTACTGATTACAATAAAATCTAATCCGAATAATAACTAAATTGAGAGCAAATTTTTCATTTATTGAAGAACTGATTCTAATTGTCAGTCCTATTAGTTTTAATCCTGTTTTTGGTAGTTTTGTGTTTGAGAGAGTTTATGATAGCATTTATTGTAGTCTATTTTGTCGAAAAACATCCGTTGGTTTTGGTTTATGTGACGACAATCGGAAGTTTAGTTGTTTTTTATTTTCAATTCTGTGTTTAATCGCACACTCTTTTAAAAAGGGTTTTTATTGCAAACGAAAAATATTTGAAGAAATTAATCAAATTATCGAATAAATTGTCACAAAAAATATAATTTAGTAAAAGTATTATGAGTTAACAACTTTTATTCAATGACACAATACATGTATATTAAAAAGTTCAAAATGAATATTATTTAATAAATAAATAGAAAGTGTTTTCATTGATTATCAACAAGGTCAGTTAAATAAAGTGTCATATATCAGTTGTACACTAAAAACCAGACCCGGATTCGCGTTTTTTATCGCAGTCTATATACTACGGGTCTGGTATATAGTCTGTATTAATAGTTTTTATCGAAAACATTAAATACAATTAAAAGAAATAATCTAATTATTCAATAAAATGTCACAAAAATTATATAATTGTGTATAACTGCAAAGGATTAGTAAGTTAACAAGTCTAATTTTATCTAATATAAAATTGTTCATTTTTCCTCTTAGATAAATAACTCTTTAAATTTATAAAAAGTTTCTCAATTTATTATATAAAATAAATTTGATTTTCAGTTTTGCTGTCATTACTTATATTTTAATTTATCGCAAATTTTTTTTAGACTCACATAATTTACTGATTGTTTCCATAGTTTTGACGAAAAAATATTATTCCTTTGAAGATAAGGCTAAAAGCTTTTTGAAGGTATTCAAGTGTAAGAGTAAGTAGGTAAACATTAATATTCAATTCAGGTGTCTTTACAATCAAATAAGTGATTAAATTCTAGTGAAATGACGCAAAGATTTCTTAAATTGAATTAAATTAATGCAATGACTGTTAGATTTTTAGAACAAAACTATTTATTTTTGAAAAATCAGTTATATTTTCATTAAAATTATTGATTAATTATTATCTTAATGATTATTTAATATATATTTTTAATATTTGTGCTGAATGTGCCAAGGCAAATCTGAATATTTAAATATTGAATTTCAAATGCAATAAACGAGTAAGAATTTCAATAAATGTTTAGTTAAAAGTTGAGATTTTTTTAAAAAGAAAGTGAAGTTTAAATTTTGTTTTTTTTGTCATAAATTGTTTAAATATCAATATATATAATATTATTTTAAAAATATAAGCCTTAAAATTGAATTCAAGGATAAGTTTGTCAAAACGAGTATGAATTTTATAATTAATTTAATATTACGAACAAACATAACGTAAACCAATTAGTTTTAAAATCACTTTAATTTTAGTGATTTTTTACATTTGGTTAACATTTTTATCGAATATTTAAACTCCAAAATAGATTTTAAACTCAAATTTGAATATTAATCTCAAATAAATAAAATGAAAACTTTCTTAACTTTTAAAATAACATTTATTTTTGTGTAAACTGATTTTGTCAAGTGAAAATAAAGATCTAGCTGTTAAATATGTTAACTATTTCCGCGCCTCAATGGATATAGCGAATCTAAATTGTGACCGGAATAGTTATGTTTGCTTTACGTCTATTATCAACTTAGCATACGAACATTTTCAAATTGAGATCGGAATTTGCTCTAAAATCTATGCATTGAGTTTCGCTTTGGGTGAAAGAGTCTGTTACACATTGTTGAGAACGAGAGCCGCTCAGTGCCACTAAATCTAACTTTTAGAGCAAATTCCGATCTCAATTTGAAAATGTTCGTATGCTATGTTGATAATAGACGTAAAGCAAACATAACTATTCCGATCACAATTTAGATTCGCTATAATTGCTTTTGCTGTGCCTAGATACAACTTATTTTCATTTAAATTCATTTTTTCAATTAAAACTTAATTGTTTGCAATCAAATACAACTTTTTATTTGATTGAAAAAATCTTCTTGTTTAGTTTTTAAATGTAATCTATTGGAGACATATTTAGGGTATAATTAGTATTAAATCTTGATGGCTATTTTATTGACTTTGATATATAGACAACTTAAGCACTGATGGGAAAGACAATCACAATTAAACGGTAGAAACCCTCTTTGAAAAAAGGCCACAATTTGGTCACATTTTGGACATCTGATGGTCAGGTCGTCATAAAAATGTTTTTCAAATGCGTGCCTCAAAATAATTTTCATCCATTCTTGTGGTTCAATGAATAGATTAATGCATTTTTGTGTACTGAGTTCTGTGTTCTCAATCAAATGCAAATCATTAAACAAATTGTAATTACAGTTGACTGTAGAGCACAGGTATTTCCGGCCTAAATTTAGTTTTCTTCTCTTATCCATAATACCTCTTCTGTCGTAATATTTTTCAACACTACTCTCAGTGGACGAGACCTCAACCATTCTATTGAAGATAATGTTCTCCAAAAGATTTCTTCTGAATGTCTTATTATTTGGATCTAATTTCCATTTCATGTCCTGAAAAAGAGTCAGTTGTCGTATGAATCCAGGATTGGGTGAAATGAATGATCGTTTGCTTCGCACAAAATTGATCGCATCTTTGAATGACATGTTATGCTTTGCCATAATGTATGCGATAACTATTGTTGCACTTCGGGAAACACCTGCCCGACAGTGAACCAAAATCGATCTCTCAGCAAACTGTGCGAATGCTATGATCCGATTTGTGTCCTCAAAGTGTGTCAACAAATCCTGAGAATTGCAATCGTCGGCCTCTACTCTATAGTATACAATGGATTCAAATTTGTCTTCATTTGGTATATCGATATCAATAACAGACAAAACTATTTTTATTTTATTTTTGGTCAAAAACTTTTGAGATGCCATCGCAGTCCAATCACCCAAAAACAAGTCCACTTCAATCTGATGGGCGCTGTCTGTATTGTAATCTAACATTTCTAAAAATTGTCTTAATATCCTATGCTCTGATTTGGATTATTTTTAAATTTAAAAATCAGTTGAAATCTTGATATTTTCTTTGATGAGTTTTACCAAATTTTAATGTTTTAAAATTTCAAACAATAGTTTTGAGTCAAAAAATATTTTAAAAAAATTATTTAAACAATTTTTGAAAAATTTTATTTTGATTTTAAAAAAAGCCAATCGTTTTGACAGAAAATATTCAGATTATTAGAAATTATGGGAAATTGTATCGGAAAGAGACGAAAATTGTCCGCAAATGGCAAAAAAGGTGTAAAGTCTGCTGACAACTGTCCCATTTGTTTGGATCCGTTCAACAATAGAGCATTTGTTAATACCTGTAGACATCAGTTCTGTTTCCAATGCATTAAGCGTTGGTCTCAAAGACACAGTTGTTGTCCGGTTTGTCGACAGAATTACACTTCAGTTCTGCATAATTTTAAATCTGATTCCGATTACTGGGAATATCCAATCAGACAACAGATCACACAAAAATCTTCGGGTAATCAAAGACTCCAACCATTGTTTATGACAATCAATCCATTTGACAATCGAAATAATGGATCCCAATATGTCATCCGAACTCCTGCCACCGGTCTGGTAGTGATCTATCAATTATCAGATCAATTTTCTGGAGTTCGGTATGGATTTCGTCCAATGATTGCAAACAGAACTTACATCGTATCTGACTATTCCTCAAACATTCAATTTGTATTACCAGAGGATGTGATCGCTATTATAACGAGACTCACATTTCAAAGAAATCTCAATGAAATGCAAAGAAATTAATGGATTAACAGTTGGTTTGAAAAATATTTGTTTTTTAAATAAATCTATTTTTACGAAACAAATTATTCTTAAAGTTGAGGCCATTATTTCTTTTGGGATCACTCAGACACTAATTGTGGATATAATGCATTTTTCAAATTTTATTTTGGCGTTAATTTGAAAAAAATTACAATATTTTTTAATCAATCAAAAAGTTGTCCGGTAACTTAATTAAAATATACTTTATTT
>JAQGBR010000867.1:0-10633 GCA_034698525.1 Achipteria nitens | reverse complement strand
CACAAATGTTAACATATTAGTTGAATCACGAACTCTATTAATGAGTTATTTGAATATTTTTATTTTAAGCTAATATTCAAAATCAATTTATGATTAAATCTAATTCACAATGATTTTGATCAAACACTTGGCTTTTATTTTAATTTTAAATTCATATCTATTTTATCGAAGTATTGCACAACCCATTGCACAATCAAATGCTACAGATATTGATATCTCTTCGCCAACACTCGATTCAAATACAATAACAGATGAAATTATTTTGGATGAAACCTCAAACGAAGAAGGAATCACTGCCAGCACTGATTCAGAAGTTTCATCAGAAGTTTCATCAGAATATTCTTCAGAAGATATTTCGAATATAGAACCCAACACTTCCAGCAATGATCGAAATGATACATATTCTGGAGAAACACCTGAAGACTTCACTGCTATAACCGATAAAGAATTTGGAACTCCTGTAGATCAAAATCCTTTAGAGTCGAAAACAAGCCAAACAAATGGTCCATTAAGACTATTTGCGACTAGAACAACTGTAAGTTCTATGGAATATCCGAGTCTAATATATCCAATATTTGCGGTCATTTATTCAGTAATGCTTATTATCTTAATTGCTGTCTATTTCTTTGTTTGTAAGTATTTAATACTTATTTTATTTAAAAACTAATCATTTCTTAAATTTAGTCCAAAAGAGTGGCCGGAGATATAAAAACATAGACGACTCTGAAATTTAAATTGTAATTCCAGATAAAAGAGGAAACACTACTCAAATGAATTTTTATATTTTACTATTTTATTATTTGAAATAAAACACAAAATATAATAAATGATCGAAATTTTATAACTATAGACTTATTTTATTATTTATGAGTCATTTACTGTATTTTAAATTATTATTAAAAGTTTGTATTGAAATGAATGACATTTTGTTAATAGAATGAACTTTTAAAAACCAGCCCTGGATTGGATTAAAACCCCTGGCAACGCCTAAGTCAGATGCAAGATGAGGCATGAAAAGGGTCAGTAAAATTCATAATTAATTTTAAAAATACTAAAAAGTTATTTCTCTTAACAGAAATCATCTAAAGATTTGATTCTATTTTTTATTCTCTTTATAAATGGTTTAATAATTAGTTGAAATTTTTCTAACCTTTGAAAGATTATTTTAAAATGTATTGAATCAATTAACCATATTCTTTGCAAATATGATTCATAAGTTTTTTCTAGGAGAGCAAGAAGCTTGGTTGTAATGCTGTGTAATTCAAAAATAACCAAGTGTGTTAGTGTTTGGCTTCCCCTGATATTATTTTAAAAATTAAAAAAATGTAATACATATAAAAATATTTAAAGGAAATTGTCAACAATTTTATCATTAATTGAGGACATAATAACTTTTTTCAACTTTTTTTAAGTTTCCGTTTCGATACTTCCTTTGATTTTTTTTTTAATATTATTATTAGAAATGTATTTAATAGTAATTAAAATCGTTATTCAATTTCTATGTCAAGTGATTGCAAATGAATTTAATTGAATTTTTATTTTTAATATTATTATCGTTTAATTTAATTAATTTGTCATTAAACCAATTGAATGGCAAATGTGGTTATCCAGGAAAGCCATATCAAGCAAAGTTAGAACCAGATAACAAACTTCAATACAATGAGGGCGAAGAAGTCACATATCAGTGCACAGAATTCTGGTCATCTGTTCAAACAAGAAGGTGTGAAAAAGGAAAATGGACTGGACAACAACCACGTTGTGGTAAATCTTTTTGATTTTCAAATTATCATTAAATTGTTTGACAAATATATTAATTGTAAAAATAAATTAAATGTTTGATTGAAATTCTGATAAAATATTTTATTTTGACTCAAGGAGATTTTGTTAAAGGAATACTTATGAAGGACTCAAAAATGGAAGACATAACAGATCCGGATAATCCAGTGCTAATATTTAAACATTTAGATATGAATATTACAAATACAACCTGGAGATATCCAAATGTTTTTACCTCAAATCGCTTTAAAAAGGCCAGACTTAGAGTATTCGACACAAATAAATATAAGTGGTCTTTCAATTTCACGGGTCCGGCAGTCAAACTGTTTGTGCGAATAAATTTCAATTTTATTAATTACACTCTTTTGCCACAAGAAGTGAGAGACAACTTTACATTCAATATATCGGTAAATATAAGTCCGCACAGAAATTGTCAACTCATCCAACAAACAGATGACAAGTGGAGAGAAAACGGTAGGAAAATGGACTGCGATTTTGTTTGCGACAGAATATCCACCGATGATATCGAAAAACCGGGCGATTATATGTTTATGGAAACACAGTCTTCATTAAACATAACTCACGATTTAATCGCTGTCTTCTTCGGTAAATCTTATGGCACAGAAGACGACCCAATTTGTGGTGAACCAGAGTTTAGTGTTTCACAATATTCCCGATTCAATGTTCAATACAGAGATTATATAATCGATTGTAAGAGTGATAAATATAAATACATTTCCCCTTTGAATGATATAAATCCCGAAACATCAATACATGGGCTGAGATGTGTGGGAGATATGAAATGGAATGGCTCATATCCAGAATGTGCACCAAAAAAGCCATGCTCATTTGAAAGCTTATTGATTAAAAATGCGGGCAATAAAACAACGATTAACTCAATGGATGGTCTCTACTATTTTAATTCTTCTCAATATTATGCCGTCGATGGAACTGAAGTCAATTACGGTTGTTATCAATCCTCTGATATACTGAGGGGTAAAGAGAATAGAATTTGTCTCAAAACAGGACTTTGGAGTGGAACTGAACCTCAATGTTTTAGTTGAGTACTATTTGATTAAATTTGGAATTTATTACTTAAATAGTCTTTAATGACATTTTAAAATAATTTCAGATCCAAATGAGTCAACAAAATTTCCAGGTATTGACATATTTTCAATTACATAACTTAAATAACTTACAATTTTCTTGGAAAAAATGTAATTAATTCCTTCCTTTCTCCAAATAGTCTGGTTATTAATCGGAATTCTGTTCAGTGCCTTAATATTCATCGTTTGTTTGACTGCACTATTGTTTTACGTCTACACTAAACGTATCCGAAATCGTATTACAAATCAAATTGAAAATCAGAATAGAGTTGAAAATGAAAAGTATGATACCTATGACGACATCGATATCTCCGGCGATAAATTTTACGACACTTACGATGTCGTTGGAGAGGGTGGAGAAGCCAGATATGCTGAGCCTTACTACAATCCTGCAGAAGGGGATTACGTTGAAATGCCAACTAACCACCAATCAAGGAATAGTTACTTGCGTATTGCTCCTTCAGAAAACACATATTTAGAGATGACTTGTTCAAAAAATGCCTCTCCCTCTCAATCTATACCCAAAAATGATATGATTTATACGTATGAGTTTTGAATATATGATTCTTTCTTATCATTCTTTAATCAAAATTTAATGTGAAATCATTTAATATCTGTTTTATATCAAACAAAAAATAATAGACAGCACAATGAAGAGTACAATTATAAGTGCAAGTACAAACATTTTAATAATCATAAATTCCTTACTCGATATTAAAGTAAATTTGTTTTACAATTTAACGCATATATTCAACACTTATATTTCACTCCATAAAAGTTTTTCTAAGAGTTATTACATAAATTTATATTTCAAACAAATATTAAAAGTATAAAATTTTGTAATTTCCAACCAATTATTATCATGCTTATTCTAATTCTGTTGGGATTTACCTTTTTTATGTTGACTACTCAAATTAAAGTTTTGAACATTAAATTTGAGTGACCTAGAAACAACTATAATATGTTTAATTAATTTTTGTCAAAGACAACTAAGATATCTGATTTCATTGAAAACACATATATTATTATTATATTATATTATTATTTTTATTTTTATTAATAATTAATGGTTTATCCCTTCTTATCCAATGTCTTAGAAATATAATTTAGGAAACTCGATATTGAAAATTTATCTTTATTGTGTTTGGAAAATCATAAATGATAAATAAATTTTTCAAAAAAAGATAAACCTTACTTGAAATTATAAACTGTTATATCATTTATAAGAACAAGTTTCAATTCAAAAATATTTTTAAATAATCTCTATATTAAAAAATTGTTTAGTTTTCTGAGAAAATATGATATTTAAACTCAAATAATAATTGAAAAACAATTTTTTTTATAAAAGATTGATTGAAAGTATAAACTTATATGATATGAATACAATAAAACACTAATAAAATCATAACTTATTTTATGAGTCTTTAAATAGTTATTCTTCTGATCACACATTTTTGATATATTTGGTCACAAACTCGTAAATATTTTGCAAAACTTTCAAAAGTGGCTTGGTTCACTTTTCCCCATACAGATAATTAATTTCTAAATGAATCGTTTATTTCAGTGATTAAACACAGATATGCCTCATAAGCACTGATGAAATAATTGGTTTATAAATGTTATCACAATTATTATTATTATTATTATGAGACTATAAATTCTACTGAAGTATAAATTATTCCAATCTTTAGTTTAATATATATTAAAAAGCAGTCATTTTTCTAATATTAAGTCAGAAATCATTGAATTATGTTTTAATTGAAATAATAATTAAATAATCAAAAATGGTTAGCAAGAAGTTGTCATTGACTGATGAACCTGTGTTTGGACCTGGATTATTGGGATCTGTATCCTACTTGTTTGCGATTCTTTCAATTGTGGACTCAAGCGTTCATTTAGACAAAGCTGTTGGCTTCAAAGAAAATAATAGAAATGATTGGAAAACTAAACTTACATTTGGTTTAATGTCTATTCGTATCTTTTTTTGTTTCATTTACTTAACTGTTTTTTGTGTTTCTAAGAAGTATTCAATCAAACACTCAATTCATATAATTTCGTCACTTGTTTATGGACTGTCGATGACTATAATTTTGATACTGTCCT
The DNA here is from genome assembly GCA_034698525.1 of Achipteria nitens. NCBI lineage: Eukaryota > Metazoa > Arthropoda > Arachnida > Sarcoptiformes > Achipteriidae > Achipteria > Achipteria nitens. Next base: position 5,648 of record JAQGBR010000867.1, on the reverse strand, counting down.
GTTTGGCCATTCAATTCAAATATTCCTCAATTAGTCTGATTTGTCAAATAATCTCCAGTTTTATTGGAATTGTAGTCTTTTTTAAACTATTAATAATCAAATCTAAAGGCAATGAATCGGGTTTTGGGAAAGCATTGAAAGTTATTTCCGATAATGTTTTGGCGATCTCTACACTATTTAGTGTTGTTTTAGCGGTAATTATCGGTATTATACTCAGAGACTATGATTATGGTTGGAATGACCGCTCACTTATGTATATTGGATTTATTGGAGACATATTCCTTCGAATGCTTAAGTGTTTGGTATTACCGCTCATATTCTCGAGTTTAGTGTTCGCGATGGGAGATATCGACACAAAACTGTTCGGTAAAATTGGTTCGAGGACAGTCGCTTATTATTTGACCACAACTGTAATTGCAATCATTTTGGGTATAATTCTGGTGCTCTCAATAGAGCCGGGAAGAAGAGGAACACAAAATGAAGTCTCTGAAAAGCCTAAAGATGCCGGAAAACTGACCACTGAAGACACTATTCTGGATCTAATAAGGTATTCCTCTAAATTGGTTTTATTTATATTTATTTAATGAGATTTTTCCAAAAGAAATTTATTTCCGGATAATATAGTGAAGGCCTGTTTCGCGACATATACTACAGTATTAACTAATATAACGGATGATAACGAAACCTCTCTATCCGATGATGAGTTACATGACTGGAAAATTGGTTCAGGAGAAAACTCTGGGGTTAATATTCTGGGAATTGTTGTCTTTGCTATTGTTTTTGGTGTAATAATAGGTCAGATGAAAGAAGAGGGCAAAGTTTTGGGCAACTTTTTCAGAGCCTTTAATGACGCGATGATGACTATGACTTCAGTAGTCATTAACTTTACACCTCTGGCCGTAATGTTTTTGGTATTATCACAAATTCTTAAGGTCAAAGAGTTATCAGACCTTTTGGGAAGTGTCGGGTGGTATACACTCACTGTTTTGTTGGGCCTTTTCATTCACGGAATGATTTTGTTACCCTTAACTTATTTGATTCTCACCCGAAACAATCCATTCAAAATTATGGCCAAATTATCCGCTCCAATGATGACCGCTTTTGGTACGGCCTCTTCAACTGCAACTATGCCCGTATGTTTGGACACTAATTTAAATTTTATTTATTCTAACAAATGTTTTATAATTTGAGGTCACTTTTCAAGCTCTGGAAGAAAACCTGAAATTTGACCGAAGAATTGTCAGGTTTTGTATACCTGTCGGCGCTACTATTAATATGGACGGAACAGCTCTTTACGAAGCAGTTGCCGCTGTTTTCATCGCACAGTATCGAGGAATTGATTTGGATATCGTTAAAGTAATAATAATTGCAATAACAGCCACCGCTGCCAGTATTGGTGCCGCGGGAATACCTCAGGTCTTAAATAATTTTCTAATTCAATAGTCATTTAATAAAATTATAATTAAAATAAAGGCTGGTTTAGTGACCATGGTCATTGTACTGAATGCTGTGGGTCTTCCAGTTGAGGACTCAGCACTTATTATTGTAATCGATTGGCTCATCGATAGATTCAGAACAGTTATCAATGTTTTGGGAGATGCTTATGGCGCCGGAATTGTATATCATATGAGTAGAAGTGATCTAGAACAAATGGATAAAATCGATATATCACATAATATATCAACTAAAAAATATCGCGCGTCAATTCCCGAGGAGTTCGACACTAAATATGACATTTGATTCAAAAGTTACGATATTTTAATCAAATATTTGTTTTTAATCCCATTTTATTTCAAATCGTATTTATATATAAAAATATTTTAACCAAAGAATGAATTTTTTTTTAATTGTATTTAAATTAATATAATTTGTGTTGAATTTTAAAATAACATATCAATGACTGAGAACAGCATAAAATTTAGAATCAGTTGACAGAAAGTACTGATAGATGACAAAGAGTCAGCACTTCCTCCCGGTGCCTTAGTGTTAGGTATGTTACCCTGTCTTATCTCTACGTTTGGATTCTCAGAGACAGATCCAATTTGATGTACAGAGACATCAATAGGTGCCGGTTCTGTAGCTTCTGCTCCAGAAAGAGATGGTGAGCTCAAACAGTTGCCTACACTTTGTTTTATGTTATCACAGCCCAAAAAATCACTGATCGGTAGTTTTTGGCACTTCTTCTCTTTTTTTGCAGACAAATCAAAAGAGATTTGACAAAAGACGGGCCCTTCAAAGAAGACTAATTGTTTGCTCTTCATTAGAGTCAATGCAGAGCTGATGTTTAGTTTATCAGAAATGCCTAACTTTTCCAGTTCTTTATCGATAGTAGAGACAACGGGTGTATCAAATTCTGAGCCCAATTCAAAATTAAAGCCTAAAACTCTTCCGTCACCAAAAATAAATTTACTCTTAACGGTGTTTGGGTCAAAGAAGGCGGCACTCATTTTTGTAGGCTTTTTATAAATTAAAAATTAATTAATAATTAGAAAAATAATAAAAAACTAATCATTAATAATACCATCAATTCTTTTGAAACCTTATCGTTGACTCCTATTTGTGTCTGCGATCCCTTAACCGGTAAATATGTGATGTCTCCCCACTCCACTTGATATGGCCTAAGGTTTCTGAATGCGAAGAACACTCCATTAGTGAAGTAAACACTCGCCCCCACAAACTCAGTCACACTTTCATGTGCTTCGAAAGTGACCGCCGCATCAATAGGTCCCTCCATTCCTTCAAAGATTTGTTTTATAGGACAGGGACCCGACAACTCATTGGTTTGTCCTTTCGATTGAAGCGTTAGAAACCAAACATTTTTATCTTGAAATATAACAACCGTTCCGTTTTGGAGTTGTGTTATTGCGTCCGGAATAATACTTTTACAGCTATTGTCGCAAAGATTGTCACTAATTGTCATCAAAATTATAAATAAATTGAAGAATAAATTTAAATACATTTCATAACTTTTTAAAGAAATGTCAAAAATTTATTTCTAAAACTTCTTTATATAGAATTTAAAATTAAATATAAAGAGATGTATATCTCGTGCTTTACATTAAATTATTTGATTTTTTCAATTAAATTGTGTTTAATATAATATTTTAAAATTTAATTTTATATTAAATCAAATGAAACACTAATTGTTTTAATTTATATTTTATACGAATTGATATCTTTTTGGTAAATCCTATAGAAAATAATATAAGCGTCGCTCAGATCAGAGGCACTCATATCTGTCTCTTCGCACACACTCTCGTCATCAAAGAAGAACCATTTGTCCTGATGTCTGCAGTGACTAACATAATGACCTCCGGAACAACTCATTCCTCGATGACTAATAGAGGCAAACAAATAGTATTCGAAGTCTTTGACTGTCAGGATATCATTAACAGTAATATCTTTGTATATCTTCTGTCCGTCGTTTCCAAATCTTTTCAATTGAATCGTTAAAATCAAAGGCATTCTTTCAATGATCACAGTTTTCACTGATTTTCTCTTTTGGTTGCATTGAGAACAGTCAGGCATCGAATCGCTGTCCAAAATCTCGTCCGCGATATATGACTGAAAACATTGGTTGACATCAATTTTTTCCTCCTCTTCTGGTAAGGGTAGAGATATGTCCCAAAACTGTTCCCAATTAATACTTCTATTGTGACAATGAGTGCACTCAATAATAGACGTGAATTGTCCGACAAATAGCTTAACCAGATATGAGTCGTCAGCATATTTAAGGAATTGATTCCACGCTTTCTCTTTAGTTTTGATAACTTTATTCGCTTTTCTTTTGTCTCGTCTTTGTTTGGCTTCATTGACCTCTTCGTGTATACCATCGATGATAAATCTGAGGCATTCCTGAGCGTCGTGTTGTTCACGACCTCTGAATTCTGATTTGAATTCTGTGAATGTATTCCAGAAATCTTTTGGTTCGACAGACTTCTCATTATTTTCTGTAACCATTTGTGTGAACAGTTCTGCCGTTGATTTGTGTAAAGGCTTTGATGTCTCTGTTGTCGTCAAAAGATATTCCCGAAACTCATTGATAGCGAACAATGCCTGCAGTGAACTATTCATATAACAAGTATTCCCCAAATTATCTAAACCCTTGACCACAATCGATGGCTTGTCATTTGTCTCCGAAGTCTTTTCATTCATTTTGTCTAAAGAATCAGTTTATTTGTCGGAATCTTATTAACGGTTTTTGAAGTTTTATTTAAGAAAATCTAAATTTATTTAACAATTGTTTAGATATTTTGAAATATTTTGAATTTATTTTAACAAAATCTTAATTTTATTGAATTATTGAGTTTTCAAAGGAGTGACGAAAACGATATCAAAACTATTTTGTTGCCACTGTTTAAACCCGGAGTAAAATTCAATCCATGACTGATAGAGAAGAATAAAAAACGACAAATCGATTGCAAGTATTAATAATATGATTAACCAAAAGAAGAGTAATGTTTGGACTTTCCATAAATTGAGGCCAATTTCAAAGATAATAAGTGTTATTAATACGAGCCCTGAGTTGAGAACAAATCTTTTGATAAATGGGATCCAATTGTCTTCTTCTTTCAAATACTTCCAAAAGTTGTGCTCAACTTTTTGGTACTCGACTTTAAATTGTGAGCCACAGATCGGACACCAGTCCTGTCTATAGTTTTGCATCCATTTTGACAAACAATTTAAGTGAATGTAACGAAAGGATCCGCTGCACAGACAGCTCTCTATTAGTTCTTCGTATTCAGAGCTTTGATGGCAATCACGACATTCAAAGACATCCGTTGAAACAGTTATCGAAACTTTGAGTATCCTTGAAGTATCAATGCTGAGTATCCTGGGTATCCTGAGTCCAACTTTGCTCAATCAGTTGACAAAAACTTGATTCAAATGATGAAGAGTACTGTCATCAGTGCTGTCATACAATGATTGGTCACTTTAGGACTAAAGTTTAGGTATTGTTATGTCTTTATTACTAAAGTATTGTAAATCTAAACAAAAATAATTGAATGAAATGTAATTTAAACTAAAATCGTTGCTATCCTTCAATCGCCAAATCAAAGAAATACTGAACTGAATGTGCGGTCGTTTTTCACTTTGATTTGCCTTTAATTCAGTTTAAATCCGGTTTTAGCGATAGATTTAGACACAGACAATTGACCATAATGACCAAGTTCTATTCAGTCTCTCAAAGTGTTTCTTAAGAGCTAATGGCTATTTCCAACTGTTCCACACTTTGCCTCAAAATCTTTAAGAAATGGTTTATATTTTGTCGAAACATTTGTTGAAAAATTTTATTTAAAAGCATTTGTTTTGAACATCGATTTAAATATAAAATTGAGAGCAAAAAGTGTTTAAGACATATATTCAAAGAAGAAAAAGATATTAAAACGATATTTTAATTTAACACAAATACTGATATTTAAATCTAAATTTAGATTAAATTACTTTTGAATTGATTTAATGGAAAAGAAACGATAGATTAAAATATGGTCTAAATTTGTTTGTGTTCCCCATCTTTTCCATTACTATCGATAAACGGTGTGTTTGTCAGATCGTCTAAATTGGTTTCCAGTCCATTACCGTTTGTTGTTTGCACCTAAAGTTCAATACAATTACAAGTTTTGTCATTAAAATTCATTTTCAATTGA
>JAQGBR010000866.1:0-10634 GCA_034698525.1 Achipteria nitens | reverse complement strand
ATTTTTTCTTAATTATCGTTCTTATGAAATATGTTTCTTATGAAGTAAATCATTGGTTTCAGGTCACTTCATAACAATGATTATGAACTGTATTTGCAAGAAATTTATCCAGGCAAATAATTTATTGTTTTTTTAATTTCTAACTAAATAATTAAAAATATTAATTTTACTAAAACTCTAATAAATAGAAATAAATGTAATGAGATAACAAGATTATTAGATGAGATGATGGGCTAGATGCCTAGGAGCTAATTTATTTAATTAGACCTACTTCTACATCCATTTAATCATATAAAAGGATCTGAATTCGAGTCCAACATCTTTAATGAACTCTTGTTTTGAATAAGAATTCAATTCATTGTAACCATTAATTAAATACTAAAGCAATTGAATAGATTTCCAAAATAAAGGCAGATATAATGTTTGGGTCAAATAACTTAAATTCAATTGCAGTGGAATCAAGTGATGCGAAGTGTAATTAAAATGAATTTCATCCACAAAAGTGTCAAAACAAGAGAGAAAAATAGAAAACACAGATTAAGCACAATCTTAATGCAAAAAATTGATGCCTTTCCTTCATAACCAATAATTGAACGCTTAAAACGTCAAAAAAATAGAGCACTTCTTAATTTCTCTGCAATTTTTTTCTTCTTTGCAATAAAATAATATCCAGTCTTTAAGATTAAATGTTTTCGGAAATGAATAAAATCCTTTAAAGAAAATCTTATTCTCCATGAAATCTATCAATTATTAGAGAAAATATATTGAAAAGTGGGTGCAATAGGAATAGGAAGTCAATATTTTATTTCAATTGAGTCTTAAATTGAAAGGTGCAAAGCATTAGTGAGTGGCTAAATAACTAAAATAACTAAAGTTAAACAAATAATTTTAATCAATCAATCAATCGATTCTCATAAGAATTATGTCTCTCTTAATCATAGATTTAATATCACTGAAAGCAGACATCGAGTGTGACATCAGTTTTAGTTTTATTAATTTCTTTCATTTCCATCAATAATATACTAAATTAATGTTTTAATAAGAGAATTCATTCATCAAATATATGAGCAAATTCTTTAATACTCTTATAATAGAATAATAGAATAAATCCAAGAATTATAAAATTCTTTGACTTAACTAAAAATGAAAAATTCATTAAAAATAATGTCTTTAAAACTTAAATAAATTTATTAGATTTAAAGCCGAGAATTAGGAATGAATGGAGTTATGTATTATAAAATGAAAATTCACGAAAAGATTCTTAAAATCTTTGTTTATTTTTGTTAAAAAGTGTTATAAAATAAATCATACCATTGTGTATATAGCACTGGCAAAACTGCCATTCCTAATGGATTTAAAACAACAGCAACTTTTCATTAAAGGCATTTGTCTTAAAAATTCTGCGAAATTTTGTTTCACTTTTCAGTAGAATTGATGAAAATTTAAGAGAAAAAAGAAAAATGTGTTTCACTTTTTTGGGTAAAAATAGATATATTGTTTGTACGGAAAATAGAGTCACTAAAAGAATCACTCAAAAACACTCCAGATCATTATTTTTTTTATGAAAAAATACGTTGACTTTTATTTTTGAATTTTGATAATTTTTAAAAAAATGATTTCAATTCACTAAAATCAAAAGAGAGTACTTTTTGGCAAACTTTTGTACACTTTTTCACAGAAATATCTTTTAATAAAGAAAGAGAAAATATAATCAACTTTTATATACTTTTATATACTATCATAGGGCAAATAGATATAAATATTGAGTGAAATAAGTTCTCAAACGAATTCATATATTTCTTATGAGATAAGACACGTGTCTAATATAGTAGAAGATAAGAGAAGACATTCAAATGACAGTAATTCTGAAGAAAGATTGAATTGAATCAATCCTATTTTTGACTCCTGAGTTTACAAGGTAATATTGGTAAACCAAACTCTGATAATAAAAAATAATAAGTAGTAAAGAATAATCAGTTAAATATTATGGAAAATATACTTTTAATGCATTTGTTTGACATAAGCTTTAAAGTTGACTCATACTAATAGATAAAATTTATTAATATTCGGCAATATTTCACTATTTTATTCATTAAAGTATAAATTAATTTCTATTTTTACTTCATTTTACTGACCATTTGGGAGCTTAAGCATGTTCATTGTTTGATAAAATTTAGTTTGTCGTAATCAGCTCACAATCTTTAAATTATGGATGTTCCTTTTTTAAATTATTAGAGTTTGGTCTACCAATTTTACCTTGTTAGAGTAAACCCTCTTTTTATAAAAATAGTTGTCTTTGAAATATCTGTATTGATTTGCGAAAAATAATTTGAAACTCATTTATGAAAACATATTTGACTTTTTTTGGTATTTACGAAAAACTTTCACATAAATCAAATTCAAACACAAAATCAATCAAACATTTATGACATACAAAGAGCACAGAATATTCTTCTAGAAATTCTGACTGACTTTTCGAGGAATAAATCTCAAAAAAAAAGTTTATACAAAATATTTCGAAATTCGATTTTATTATTAAGTATTTTTCATAAAATATTCGGATGAAAATAGTTTAATATGTGATAAACAATTCAAATTCTTTGTGAATACTCTTCAAAGAGCACACGTCTTAGAATTAATGGTCAACGAATGGCAACTCTTGCGCTGTAAGCCTCTCAAGCAATCGGAGCGCAACTCAATAGAGAATTACACTTTTCCTCTCTTATTAGTGATATTTTTGCATCCCTTTACCACTTATGAAATGATGGCTCTAATTATAAATTTTTTTATTCAAAATATAATGTAATTATTTAGCTCTTATACAAAATGAGTGCATCCAAAATATTTTATTCAAAATATCCTAATATTGTTGTGAATAATAATAACCTTTCATTTTTCAAAACATATTAAAACCATTAATAAAATTCTCGAAAATCTTTAAAAGTATTTTCATTTGAAAAGCTTAATAATAACAAGCAAAGTGACAGATAACCAAAAACCTTCGATCAATTTATTCCCATTAGAGATGACCAGTAGAGTCAATGGTTATTTCGTTTTTCATTTATTATTTCCAGATTTTTATCATTATTTATATAACTATGAGAATAATTATATGAAACATTTTAATAGAAAAATCATCTTGTTTATTATAAAAGCATATTTAGTAGGTCACAAGCCATGATACTTTCATTTGAAACAGTAATTTTAAAATGCTAAGATAGAGAACAAGACATTAAAATAGTTGTGATATATTTTATCAAATAATTATTCTACTTCTATTAAAAGATTGGTTAATGGATGACTCATTTCTCAATTTAAGGATCATTTGTAAGGCAAATGAGTTTGAGATTTGGTCTGAATTGAGGCAAACATCTCCTCTTTAGAGTTTCAATCTTTTGTTAAATTTCTAGCGAATGAATAAATTTAAAATGAATAAAATCGTTTCTCAAATTCAAGATCTGTTTTCAAATGAAAATCTAACAAAAAAACTAAAATTCCGTTTCGAGAAAATCGAAATTTTATTCCGCAAATCAAAGCAAAAATAAAAAATAAATGATTACAAAACAAATCATTGGATTTTATACCAAAAAATTTATTTATTGACAGCAGAAATATAGAAGTCTATAGACGTTAGAAACGACTGACTATTTTGAATCGATTTCTATTCAATAAAAATAGAAATAATAAGATCAGGCAATGAACAGAAACTAATGCTTTCCTCTTAAGCTCTCCTCTTAATCTTGTCTAATATTTATATTAAATAAGAACAAATCTCATGAAAATAAATAAATTACTCTTTACTTATAAATTAAGAGTGATTTACATTTAATGTCTTTGGAATAAATTTTTTTTTCTTCTCTGAGTTTGCACTCATTTTGTGTCATATGATTGACTCAAATGGATATTATCCATCGAACATAAATCTCCAAGCTTTCTCTAAAAATTGCATTTACCAACATTATTTCATTAATTGTGCCACCTTCAACATTACGATCTGTCCTATTATTTGAATGAACATGAGCTAATAATTTTAATAACCATGATAGTTTAAATTCTGAATACATTTTAGGAATAGAAAAAACATTTAGACATAGACATAGACATAACATTTATAGTAAAACGCGTTTAAATTTTCAAAAAACAAAACATTTAAATGTGTTTCATCTTGCTTATTTTTTTTCTCTCTATTTATTTCATACACAAAAAGACAAATCTTTTTTGTTTTTATTTGAATCAATATTTCGATCAATGGCTGAGAAAATGATGGATTGAATATCTTCTTCTGCAGAAAGAATTTCGATTAGAGATAAACTTTTATTCTGTTCGGACTGAAGGCAATCGAAACGTTTGAGTCAATACTGTTAGTTGTATTTCGTGCAAAACACACGTTTCTTAACTGTTCTTAAACTATTGTAAGTAGTGATAGCCGTGAGATTGAATGAGCCCTCCCCTAAAAGTGTTATTATTATTATTAAATCAAAATATTCATTATATCAGCAAAAAAATGGTTGTTCTAAAAAAATGTCTTTAATATTCAAGTATTTATCAAATAATAACTAATAATAGCATTGATTTATTTGAATTGTAGGGTGAGGTGAGATATAATGATAATAAACTAAATCTTATTTGCAGAACACCTTGATGAATTGATACACCTGTCTCAATTTATATATTTTATAATAATAATAAAGTCAAATCTAATTTATTCAGTATTATCTGTCATCAGATCAGAAATTTTGGAATGTCTTCGAAAATTTTGATGAATTGAAATATTATTTCCTTTTATTAAATCTTTGACTTTATATGAAATTCATTTTATTTGTAAAACTCTCAAAAATTTCAATATTATATGATTTTTATTTAAAAATGAGAATAAAATTTTGTTTTTCTTCAAATATTGAATCTTTTTCGCACCCAATAAACGGAAGGGATAGCTATCATTAGCACACATCATCAAGCTCAGCGATTTCAGGGGGGATCAGGTAGGGGAATGGGGACCGGGAATCCAAAATGGCGGCAACAGGAAGTAGCCATTTTCGGCTAAATAACAGTAAATATGGCTGTTTTCCGGTTAAATACAGTTTAAATTAGCCTAAATAGCATATAAATCCACTTTAGAACGGGAAAACAGCAAAAATGGCTGACAAAATGGCGAAAATTGTTGAAGAATGGCGGAAAAAATGGCCGCCGCGCTTCGCGCGGCGATAAGGGAAGGGGTACCTCAAGCCTGCTGTCAGAGGGGGGGGGGGAATTTTCAAAATTTTTCGCGACAGGGGGGATAAATGGCTGATCCTCCCCCTTGGCCTTGTGTGCTATTATGAAGTCTGAGATTAATCTTCAACATTCTTATCACATTCCTATCACATACCCATCAAATAATAAATAGTTCAAAAAGATTGGTATTGACTTGAGAGTAGTGCTCACATAGATTATTACGATTAGATATTTCAAACTCCAAGTCTATTTTCACAGAGATTGTAAAAGAGATCACCAAAAATGACTTCTCACTGAAACCAAAGTGCTTTGTCGTAAGCGTTGTCTGATTTATAACTCACCGCAGGATATGATTACTTCTTTTCGAGCATAAACTCGATAAGAGGTATCATTTCTACTGAATTCTACCCCCACTGCAGTTAAGCCATTGAACAGAATTCTTAATACCCATGAATTTGTGACGATATGCAAGTTATTTGGATGCGGGTTTGGGTCCACATATGCGTTACCAGATTCTGATCGGAACCCATTCTGATCGATATAATTCTGAGCAAACATAGTCCCCGTCTGATTAACAGCACTAATATAAGTATCCATAAAACCCAAGTCGTTATAAACCTTTTTTGTTATCAAAACAATTGGATCGACATTTTCAGGAGAGGAAATTTGCACAGGCCCATTAACGCCAATCATGTGAGGGTGCTTTCTTGAAATATTCAAATCAGTGTTATTTTCGAACCTTAAATAAAAAGGCAGAACTTCTTGAAAGCTCCAACTCATAGCGCCATAAGTATTGGCCCAATTATCTAGGTCTCTTCTTTGTGCCCTATAATAAAACATTTCATTGTGCGAGGTGCTTCCACCAATTATTCTTCCAGCTGTCAGTCTCCTACGAGTGGAGGAATTGTTTATTTTTAGGTTATTTTGAGGTTCACTGTAATAAACAAATTGTATTTCAGGAGTTATATAAGATGGCGAAAGGCCCGGGATGTCTGTATTAATGGCTTGCTGAGGCCCTCCCGCCTCCAACAGCAATAAACTTATGTTTGGATCTTCAGTTAGCCTATTAGCTACAACACAACCGGAACCTCCGGCGCCGACTACAATGAAGTCGTAGCTCTGATTCCATGAAATTCTCTCTGCGGTTCGGTTATGGATTAGTTGTCTCTTTGCAATAATGTAAGCTATTAACAAAACTCGAAATGTAAGGACAGCTAACATAATTTTGTTTATAAAAACTTCTCTGAACTTTGATAACTTTGGAAACTCTAATACATTTATAAATTGAGTTCAATTTGTATCGCATTTTATAAAATGTTAACTCAATAAAAGAAAAACATTTGAACATGTGCACTATTTATACCAGGGATGCGCAAGGCCTGCAATAGCTAGGGTAAGATGTATTTTACTTCGCTGGAGGTATTTTCTACATAATTTATAGGGGTGGGGGTGTATGGGGGTAAAGGGGTGGTATATTCAAAAATCGACAAAAACGCACTTTTAAGCGTATTTTAAAGCTTTCATGCATTTTGAAGGTGTTTTTAATCATTTTTAAAGAACTTTACATTGAAATTAATTTGTTTTTATTGAAAATTGACTATAATTTTGAAAAATCATAATAGTCATCCAAAACCCATATAATATTCCAGAGGATAAATAATAGGTATTCATTGGATACCAGTACTACGGGCACTTTTGGTTTGATGATTGGTTTCGATAAAGTATCTCGTAAGGATCATAAATATACAGTCTACGAAAAAACATGTGGGAATTAATGAGAAAGTTTAAATTTAATTTTATCAAGGTTATAGTTGGAATTTTCAACTGAAATTTTTATCAATTATTTATTAGCTATTACTGTTTTAAAAGAGCATTAGAGTTTAAATATCACATTGATATTTTTTAAGATTAAGCTTTTTCAAAAAAGGTAACAAAAAATCAGTCAAAAATTGACATTTTACCTTGTAACTTGAAAAATATTTAGGATATTCCAAAAATTTAAAAACCTTCTTGTTTATAATTAAAATTAGAAAAAAATTATTTCTATGTTTTTCATTGCCCTGCTAGTTTTAGCATGGTATTTGAAAATGTATTATTTGAGTTTTTCCATTTAAAACATTGTAGCTTTAAAATTACGCAAGATAATTCAAATTTGTAAAATGCAAATTGATCAAGATAAAATCTACAAAAAACTAATTTCTAGGTACTGAAAATAATTTTCATTGAGAAAAGTTATAGATATACAAAAAAAATTATTCAATATTTTGCATGGATTTGTATTAAACTTTCATTAATTCCCACATGTTTTTACATCGACTGTATAAATGTCTCTATGGATCAGCCTCTAGAGAGCCTTAAATTTGGAATTTTCAAGATGATAATATCATTTATATATAAAGTCCAACTGATACAAATGTTTGAGCGATATTTTAATTAGGTTATAGTTGGAATTTTCTTTTCAAATATTTACCGCTTATATATTTTAGTTATTGATGTTTATAAATTATATGAGAAGTTTGATTGATGATGACGTTTTTCTGAAAATACCTAAAAATTCAATGAAAAATTGATAAATCAACCTGTAACTTTAAAAGTAATTGGAATAATTTAAAAAATTCGAGAGTATTTTGTTTGTAATTGAAAATAAAATATAATAATTTCAGGATTTCTTGATAAACCTAATAATTTAACCTTGATAATTGAAAAGGTGCTTTTTAGGGTCTAACTAAAAAACCAATATCTCAAAAACTAAGCAATATAATTTAATGTCAAAAAATGAAAAATAAACTAGGTAAAATTTACTAATTGACATGTTTCAATGATTTATTATAAATTTAATATTTAAAAAATATGATCTTTCAATTTTGTAATATTTGTAAATATTAAATAATTTAGATAATTCTTATAATAAAACTTTGAAACGCGTCAATTAGAAAATTTTATCTAGTTTATTTTTCATTTTTTGACATTAAATTATATTGCTTAGTTTTTGAGATATTGGTTTTTTATACACACTTTCCGCACTTTCTGGGACCGCACCTTTTCGGACCGCACTTTCTGGACCCAGAAAAGAGATTTGCAAAGGTCTAGATCCCAGGCCAGAATTCAAATATCAGAAAAATACCCCTCATAATTTTTGAAACTAGTTTAATTATATGTTAATTTGATATTAAGATTAATCAAGGTTTTTAAATCGGTGGAATATTTCATAATTTAAACCACGTTTAATTTCTATATTATAAAATTCAATTGAATTTCGTAAGATTTATCCATTTCTCATATAATTCTCAAAATGATATTGCTATAAATATCTACCTGGCGAAAATATTTGAAACCTTTATTTGTATGTTTATAACATATTTCTATAAGAATAATTTGTAAAACCCAGAAATACGTCAATTATTAAATTTTATCTTGTTTAATATACCTTCGACAAAATAGATTTTATTTTTTGAGTTAATACCTTTAGAGTTTTGAGTAACTTGCTCAAAAACAAGGTTTTTTGATTATCCTGGTCAAATTATTTAGGAAAACTAAAAACTAACAACATGCTATTTTTTAATTTTAATTCTAAACTTAATGCTTTTGGCCATTTTAATTTATTCTAATTACTTTAAAAGTTACAAGGTAATTTATCAATTTTATGCTGAATTTTATAGTGGATCAGTAAAAAACATCAAATCTTTAAAAATAGCAAAGTGATTTTTAAACTCTTATACATTTCTTAAACATTTATAGCAACTTCATATTTGACAAAATTTTCAATTGGATATTCCAACTATAAACTAGTTAAAAAGTGCGTTTCCAAAAAGTGCGGTCCCAAAAACTACGGTTCTGCGGTACTGCGGTTATTTGTCACTACTCCTTAAAAAATATCAGATTTCTAAAATTATTTATTAATAAAAATGTTATATCATTTTATACAAACATTGATTTTCTCTAAAGTGCGGCCCCAAAATTGCGGTCCCAAAAAGTGCGGTCCGAAAAAGTGCGGTCCTGCGGTTATTTGCCACTTCTCCGTATATATTAATATTTTTCGTTTCTGTTATATTAATTGTTCAAGTTAACGATGTCTAACCTTGATATTCGTAATCAGCATGTTGAAAAACATATATTTTGGTGTATATATCAATGATAAAATCAACTTGAACATTTCAAATTTGAGGCTTTCTTGCGGCTGATTTTGCCCATGTGACCAAGAATACTGTTACTATATTTTTTAAACAACAATCTCATAGCCAATTCCAATAAAATACAAATTAGTCATTTGAAATGTCTATTGAGAATCATTTTTGGGTAATAATATTTTTGAATCATTTTTGTTTAAATAAAAAGCTATCTTTTCACTCTTGCAAAATAAATCTAGAAGGTCAAATACGCATGTATAGATCAGTTCTAGTAATTAAATTCTGCAACTCTAATCGGTTGGATGTTTTAGTCAATAACGCCGGCATTTATGAGACCCCTGCTTTGAGCGATCGAAATTATTCAAGTGCTTACGCCAACGTAACGGCTACCGATGAAACGGCTGTCCTTCAATTAACACAGCTATTTATTCCATATTTGAATAAAACGAACGGTACAATCATTAACGTAGCGTCTAATATTTTGGATCACCCTGTATGTATTTAATTTAATCGTGATAATATCTAAAATATTCTTATAAATTGAATTATAGCTTGCAAATACTAGTGTTTATGGAATGGCAAAGTCGGCTGTCTCTTATGAAACCCAAGCACTGGCTATTGAATTGGGTCCTCGAATAAGAGTAAACTCTATTCGGTAGTTATCTAAACATTTCGGTATAAATAAACTATTAATTAATTAGCGTTTACTTAAATTATTTAGACCAGGACTTACTTTACATACGGGAGCCCCTGTGACCGAGTCATTTGCTCAGGCATCTATACATTCCACTGCATTAAGGCGAAACGCTGAACCTATTGATATTGCAAGAGGTATGGTATTTATTGCCTCAACTTTGGCACAATTCTTCGATGGACAACACTTGACATTGGATGGTGCTTATTTCCCATATTAAATATTATGTTCTAATTTGACTAAAATATTTATGTCTGAATAATTGTCTCAAAATTTACAAAAATAAATGAGTGGTTATTAATAAGGAAAAAATTGTTTATTAAATAAAAATAAATAAAATTAAACCAGTACATTGTATATTTGAGTGGTTTTAAAATCAGTTAAAAATTTTTTAATTAAATTTACAAGTTAATTAAACATTTATCAGATCTAATTTATTATTATTTTTCATTTAAATAACTACTTATTGATCAAGGGGCAAAAAAGTTATAGTAAATTCAATTGAGTAAATGCGGATTAGACTACAGGTAGTTCTCGATATAACAGAATGATTGGTGCGGACAAAATTTGTCCGTTAAATCGAGTTTACGTTAAATCGA
>JAQGBR010000865.1:0-10636 GCA_034698525.1 Achipteria nitens | reverse complement strand
TTTCCTGGAACTAATCTTAAAATGGAAAAGTTGAGTTTGCAAAATTAAGCCAACAATATTACCCAGAATATTCCAGAATAATATAGAAAAATGAACTGAAAATAAGAACAGTTTGTTATGATATTGAATATGACATAAGAGATGAATGTATTGTCAATTGAATGACATCACTAAAGATATTGATGCCCTTAATTTAGGATGAACTAGGACATTACTAAGATATTTTACTCAATATTCTTTTCTATTGGATAAAAATCAATAAAAGGAAAGTTTTGACAGAAATAAACAAATGAATGACAATCTAAAGAGAAATGAATACCAGATATGAAAAAGCGTTTATTTACGATCAAAATAAGAGTTTTTCTTTGAATGATAAGTATGTTATCAAGAATTTTATGTTTAATCGAATGAGAAATTGTTTAATCAAAAACATATTTCATATTCAAATGAAGTCTATAAATACCAAACCCCTAATAGAGATCAGATCATAAAATAAATCAGTAAAAGAATTTCCATTTGAGGCCAAATTGATCTGATTTTGTTTAAAATAAAATAAACTTGTAGACTTTAAACATTTCGAAATGCTAAAAGCTCATTGATTATTCAGGAAGAATTTTTGTGCTAGTTCGTTAGGAATTTAAATTTTTAACTAATTAAACACGTCCAATGTGAACTAGGCAATTGAAATTTAACGAATGAAATCTCTTTTAAATAAATTAATTTAAAAATTGAAACAAAAGACTTGTTTTTCTTTTTATATTTTTTAGATATTCATTAAAATTCAACGAATGGTTAAAAACATTTTTGTTAATAAAAGTAATCTTTTTTGAAAAATAATTGAATCGTGTTTCGAAAGAAAAACTCAACTTTCAATTTATTGGAATATAAAGAAAATATAATTGAAATGAAAAAAGTGATTAAATAAGAATTTTGACGAATAAAAAGATAATATTTTGAATACAGATTTTTCAAGAAATTTCGAGTAAAGAAAAGAATTTTCTTCAAAGAAATAAAACCATTTTGTGGCTCAAAAGGAGATGAGTGGTGGCTATGCATCAAATAGTCCGGTAATTTTAGGACTGGGAGTGTTATTATGGCTCTACATA
This sequence comes from Achipteria nitens, assembly GCA_034698525.1. Lineage (NCBI taxonomy): Eukaryota > Metazoa > Arthropoda > Arachnida > Sarcoptiformes > Achipteriidae > Achipteria > Achipteria nitens. Next base: position 9,530 of record JAQGBR010000865.1, on the reverse strand, counting down.
ACAGTGTTAGCGATGTTTATTCTGATATCGTTGTGCTGTTGTCTAAAGCGGAGCAAAACAGCGCCAGTGGTTCAACAGAATAGGGATTCTGAGTTGTGTCCTGAGGACAACAACTATCATCACTCGCATTATATCATTCCCGACACTAATACAGATCATATCTATAGGAACTGACAGTTCATTTGACTCTATATTTTTGAAAATTAAATGAATTCAAAGAATTTACAGAATATTCTGCTCTTAATTTTGGATGGAATTTGAATTTTAGATTAAAAACACAAAAATATTTAATAAAAATAAGTATTTGATATGAAAAGTGGTGAAAATGATTGACGAATATTTGAAAATTAAGGCCAAATATACTCACAAATTCAAAGAGTGGACGGGTATTTTTAATAATAAACTTACCCTTTAATTGTTTAATAATTGATAATATATTTAAACGTTTGATGTGTTTGTGATATAAATATTTTAAAATTTTATTTATTTATTTTCAGTCAAATGTTTTCATTGATTTTTGAGACTTATTTGTAAAAACAAAAACATAGAAAATAAAACAGTTGTTTATAAACACCTTTTTTGGACAATACTTTTATTTTAATCAAATAATACAACAATTTTTAATTACTATTTATTTACTTTAATTTTCTTAATTAATGTGCAAAATATTATTTGAGTCTATTTTTCATTTTAAATAATCAGTTCATAAAACTTAATCCTTTGAGAAATCATAGCACAGTTCGCTATTTAATAAAAGTTCAATTAATTTTAGGGCTCATCCATTCAGTACATAAACTAACAAAAAAATAATTATAAATAAGTCATTGTATTTAAATATTTAAATTAAAATTATTAAACAAATACCAACTAAATTGATCATGGTCAACATAAGCTCGAATTTGGAATTATACCCACAAATAGATAATAGCTTTTAAACTATGAAACTCCTCCACAAAATTAATGGACCCTTAAATACAATTTTAAAGTATATTTTTCAGCTAATCGTAGAAAAATTATAAAAAATATCAGACTTTTTAGCCATTTATTGGGAACTGTTGGGAACTAGACTTTTAGGAAACAATAATAAGAAACTTTTTACTTAAAACTGAATTTAAACTGAAATTATTGTCGATTTTATTCTCAATGGAAGAGAAATATTCAAAACATTCAGTTTTGGGAATAAAAATTCGGAGAAATTTTTTAAAATTTAATCTAATTTTCAAATTAAACGTTTGTTCCCAAAGAGAGGGAACAGGAAAATAGCCGAACCTATGAATGACTAGCGATATACTGATTGCTATAAACATTTGTTTGAATTTCATATATATTTGATGGCATTTTTCTATGAGAATCATAAAAATTCAATAATTTTTTTGTATGTCTTTTGGTCTCGAATTCAGATTTATTACAACAAAAAATCTATAATTCCTTTGAGTGGCAGAGAAGTACTGGTTATACAAAAAATCGATTGAAAAGGCTTTCCTATTAGCTTTAAGCCATTGTTTTCTCAATTGTTTTACTCTTTTGAATTGAGAATTACAAATAAATTGAAGATATCTTCGCAACGGATCTAATAATTAGTATCAGAGTTACAGATAAGTACTACATATTGTCTCTAAAAGGAAAGCCTTCAAAATGTAAAGGGATTTAAGATCTGACAGATTTTATTCATTTCACTCAACGACCAAATTGTTTGCGAATTTAATGTCAAATCAAATTATAATTAAATCTAAGGTTTGTTTGAAATAAAACAGAATATAAATCAAAGGATAATATGAGAGAAAAAGTCATAATTAAGAAAAAAAAGTAATAAAACAAAAAGTTTTTTCAATCAATAGGTTGTGTTGAGTACTGCTTTGAAAATAAGTTAATTCAGTATTTAATTGAAAATAAAATTAATTAAATATAAAATAAAACAAAAAACGAGAAAAAATTGTGTAATCAATGGATGGAATCCTCACTCAGTTTTTCCATTAATTATTTAATAAAATATAAATAATTTGTTTTACGAATAATTAGTTTTGAAAGTCTGACAAAACTATTAAGGAATGCATTTTCTTTTAAAAAGAAGGGAACAGTACTTTTTTGTTGCCAAAAGGGCTCAAAAAATACTGTCAAACATTCAGTCAAATAATTAAATCAATTATAGAGTAGTTATGACTCAAAATTTAGTTAAGAATTGAATGAAAAACTAATTCAAAACTCAATTCAATTAATATTATCTTTACTGTTGTCGCGACTTAACTGATGTGAGCCCTGACTACTACTGGTGTGAGGTTTGGTTGCTGCCTCTCTAATCGAGGATAATGTCTTGGAAAGCCATGTGTTCTTTGCCTCTTCGTTTTGTGTCCTGAAATGAGTGATTTCATTCTGGGCTGTAGTCAACTGATTGCTCAAAACCTAATCAATAGAATAAACAATAAATTGTTAGTACACTAATTAGAAGCCGTTCCCTTCTATTATTGAAAACTCAATTAGAAGTGAGTGAAAACAATTTTAATACTTAAATCCCAAAAAACTTTAATACAATTATAATTTAACGTATGAATAGTGAGCACAGAATAAGTATTTTGAGGGAAAATTCTATTTAAATAACCACTGAATGGAAATTTTAAAGTGAATTCATTAGAGAATAAAAATTAGTTATATTTTTGAACTGAAATTTCAAATAAATTATATCAAAAATTTCTATTATATAAACAAAAACTGATTTAATCCCCAAAAACTTAAAACATAATAATCTGATAGAAAATACAATAAAAGAGTAGACTATAACTCATTTGAGAAACAAAAAGCATTTTGTTTTGAATTATTTAAGGTTTTGAAAAATGAAATCAATCGAAACTGGATTTAAAATTCAATGAATTATTTAAAGTATTAAAAAAAATGACTAAAACCTAATATTTTCGAAATAAGAGCAAAAAAATTCAAAATAAATTGAATTCCAAAATAGAGTTTCAATAAAAAACACTTTGGAATTAAAACTCATGAATAATATTGATTAAAGTCATCTAAAAATCCCCAAAAGTCTTGTGAAAACAGTTTTAGGGGTTTTCCGGGAAAACTATTTTAGTTCAAAAACAATAAGTTTTATGGAAAACAATAGAATAAAATCAGTCAACAAATGAATCGATAAAATAATTAATTAAAATTCAGATTAAAATATCACAAAATATTTAAACCGTAAAACTAGAGCTGAAAAATAATTAAATAGTATATGAAAACAAGTAATGAAAAGGGATCGATACCTCATTCTTTAGCTCAGACTCAGCTAATGTTGTCTTAGTTTTAGCCAACTCTTTAACCAAATCGTCCAGTTTTTGCTGCAATTGATTTGTGCCGTCATTCAAACAGTCACTATAGTTAGACAGAGGGTCTGTCCCATTGATATCAGTATTACAGTTGTTATTACTATTGTTTTTGATTAGTTGTGCACATCGTTCACAGTTCCGCACCTTTTCTAATATGTTTTCCAACGACTCTTTCGACTCGTTTTGTTCGACTTTAAACCTGGACTCCAATTGAGAACAGATTTGTTTATATTCTAAGATTATTTTGGCGTTTCTCGCGATCTCGTGTTCAGCCCTTTCCAGTTCTCGTCTACACATTTCCTAAAATATTAATTTATAGCTTAACTAAAGTCTCAAAAAGAGTTGATTTTAATTTGATTTTCAAATTGAATACACAATAACTTCAAAACAAAACCATTTGGACTCACTTTTAAACACTTGACTTCATCTTCTAATCTCCTTTTTTCGTCCTCCACTTCTACGAGAAGACTTCTTGTGGCCAACAGTTCAGAGGATAGGGTTTCGGCCTTATCTTCATATTTGTCCAGATCTGCTCTCAGTTTGATCTTTGAGTTACAAGTGGTGAGCAATTCTTGAGCCAAATCGTCGTTTTCCTGTTCCAAACGCATAGATGTGTCTAAAAGTCTTTTGTTCTCTTTTTCGAGTCTATCGATCGGATTCTCTACTTTTGTCGACTCTTTCCATAACTGGTATTCCTTTTCATATTTCTTTAATTTCTATTAAAACAAAAAATTATAATTAATTTGATTGTTTTCTAAACTAATAAAACAAATGTTAAAAATTAGCACTAATTTTGTCATTAAATGTTTGTCTAATAAAAAAGGGAATTCCTATCCAATTATTGAGTGGAACTGACCTTAATTTTGATGGAAACGGCTGTTCTTAATAAGAATTTTCCATTTTCTTCGGTTCGAAATTTTTTTGGTAACGAAACGCGAAAATACTTTAACACTCCTTCAAAGTCGAGCGCCAGTAAGTCTTTTTTGGAAATGGAGAGCAATGCCAGCGCCACCTGAAAAATGGTGTCCATTCTGTCCAACAAAAATAAGTCGAGAATCGGGAACACGACATGGAGTGGAAATTTAGCCGTAAATAATGTCAGAAACCATTGCGAAGCATACATATGGGCCTCAACACCTGTTTTTAGGTCAACCCTTATATTAGAAAATGAGTTCATTTTTATTAACCCTTTATTTTATTACCCAAATCGGCAAAATGTGAATAGAGTTCTGGCATAAGACTGTCCATCGCTCGTTCCAATTGATAGAATTTAGAGTGAAGTTCTTCGAAGCCATTCCTAAATAGATTTCTGAGTCCGTATTCGTTCATAATTTTTACTAAAACATAGAACGCCTGCTCTTCAGGCATATGAAGGAGAAGGGCTGCGATCAGGAAAGACAGGCCCTGACAGTAACCAATCTCTGTGTCGTAATTTGAATAGGCTTTGCATAATTTGAAGAGTGAGTCCTGACCTGAGTTTTAAATAATAGTTAATAATTAAAAATTATTTAAATTAAGGCAAACCTAAAGATCCGGTCTCTTTGAAGAATTCGTGTGCAGGAAATGTACGGTTAATATCTCTTTCGATGTATTTTTCATACGGAGACTCTCTTGTGATCAGCACTTTGTACTGTTCCATAAGAGTGGTCTCGTCCTGACAACCGGCTAATAGCTGCCAAACCTCTCCACGGAGTGCTTCGGGAATGCCTCGTCTGACCAGTGTCTGGACATGTCGTGGCCTTTGGGACAGGTTTTGATGCCATTTGTTGAGAAGTTCAGACCAACCTTTTGACGAATAATTTAAATAAATAAAAACATAATACGAACAAAGAGTAAACTAACCGTCCAGTTCACTTTGGGAACACTCTTTGCTCACAAATCCTGTGCCACTGGGAAGGGGTTCATCATTTTCTTCACTTTCATCATTAGAAGGGGTGGGAAGAGAGGTAACAGAACTTCGTTGTGAGTCCATTCGATCGCTGTTGTCGTGTCTGAGTCTTAGCGCCAGTTTATGCCTTTGATGTGAGAGTTGAGTCGCAGAGAAACATGAGATCACTTCATAGCGAGAGTCTGGCTCTGAGTTAGCCTTTTCTCGGAGCTGAATATGAAACTGTTCCTGAAGTGGTTTGCCTTTACTAAGCGCTGGTATATTAATCCAGAACTTGTCTGCAGCAGAACTGGTGTTCACTATTTTAGCCTTAGCCTCGAAGACAAAGCGGACGGGCTCTCGAATACCGGCGACTATCAAATCCACTGCTATTGTAAAGTAAACTCTGGTATCTCTGGCGGTCTCAGTGTTGAGTACTTCAAATAGTGGTTCCGTGGGATTCCATTCACCGATTATCTGCCATTGAGTGACAGTTTTGCGACTGTTGTCTCCGGCCATCGCATGTTTGCTCATCGACAACAGTCCGATCGGAACCATATCTGAGTGTTTCATATTTCGACCTTAAATTCAAATCAAATCACAATTAAATATATCTTTTTATTCGAAAGAAGATATCAGTCGATGTCTTAAATATAAATCAAAGGTTTAGTCGATAGTCGGCTCTCAAACAGAGAAAGAGTTCTATTTTTAGTACGAATTAATTATAAACTAAATAATGATTTGACACAAAATCACTAATTTTTGAATAATAATTAAAAGACAAGACTTTGAAAAATAAGAAAATATTCCAAAACCTGGAGATAACAACATTCCAAAGCATTTTTCAATATTGAGGTTAACTCTGGATTGAGTCGAGTCTTGGAATATTGCGATACAGATCTTCTTTTCGGCGTTGACTTTAAATTTGAAGCACTCCTTATCTCGAGGACAGACAGTTGTTTTTCCATCTGTTGTGTCCTCTTTGATCTCAAGACCAGAATCAATGACAACAGTCATGTCATGATTGGTATTATTCTGAGAAACGCGTCTTTAAAATCAAATTATTTAATAATTAAAACAAAAGTTAACAGAGTTTAAGGCCTAACCTAAAGGCCAGTCCAAAGGCTTGAAGAATAGCTGCCACCATATCGGGGGACTGACATCTGAAGACATGACATTGGATGACACCGGACTCAAAAGTGGAGCCGTGAGATGCTGTGAATGCAAAACAGTTGCGTTCATTCGAGTCTTGCTTTCCTCGGGCACAGAATATGATCCGCGAAATTGGGAACTGACCCATCACTACCTGTTTGTCAATGTTATGGCTGTCCAATAAATTTTATGTCAGTTTTTTCTGGAAAATTATAATTACAAAAGTCTTACAGGTTTTCATCAGAGGCTGTGTTTGGGTCAGAGCCGGTGTCAGTCACTGCTAGCATTTGAACGCATTCTTCGGGTGTTTTTGGCACTATTAGTGTGATCTCCATCGCAGACGGACTGTCATTGAGTACAGCCATATCTCTCTGTATTTCGGATTCACTTCTGGGAGCGTTGATTGCAGTGCTGCCCAAATATGTCAGCCGTTGTCGCAATGGCTGTGTCTTTGGAGCGGAACCTTGACTTTCAAGGGCTGAATGCGATGACTGAGTGACTGTCGAAACACCACTCGATCCCGAAGACGATGTGTCAACAGTGGAGTGACTGTCGCTCTCATTGGCCATCATTTTTAGACAGTTGTCATCACTGTTTTGGGACACCATCTGTGATACTGTGCCTAAAGATGACGGCATCGAAAAAGATGTCAAAATCAGTTCAAAACTCATTTGAAATGTTTTTAAAAGAAAAAATGAATTAAAAATACAATAAATTGAATACAAAATGAGATAATAATCAAAAAGTGACTCAAATTCATTGAAATCATTAAATAAATAATTATTTTAATGAGTTTTTCAGATAAAAAGCCTAAAAAATAGTGAATAAAAATAGTGTGAAATTGGATACCATTTTGTGTTTTGTTTTCATCTGATTTTAAGCCATTATTCATATTATTATTACAATTAATGTCATTATTTAGTAATTGATTTGAATTTTCAGTATTTGACTCAAAATTATTATTGTTTTCACCGTTTGTTTTGATAACACTTTGATTATCACTGTTTTGATCCATAGTTTGCTCTTATTATGACTTTTTTATTTTATTTTGCTTATTATCAGTCGACGTTTTTTTCAGTCAAATAATTATCAGGAATAAAGTTATTAAAAAAATTTATTTTAGAGATAATAAACAATTAAATTAATTAAATCATTATTTTTGGTCACATTTTTTGTTTGGAGTCATTTCACTGACTTTTTTCTCAATGTTTTTCAACTGACTTTATTACCGTTTAGTGTAAATATTAGAGTTGTTTTTTTGTTGCTTAGACTGTCATTGGTTTAATTGGTTTTAGGTTAGATTTGTTGAACAAACATTTACATCAGTTTGTACTCTCATTTCTTATTTGTATTATCATATGATCTGTAGTTATGCTGAACAGGTAGTCAAGGATTAGACCCGGATTTATATAAAAATAATAAAATAAAATAAACTCATGCGGTTATCAACCAAATTTTAAAACTCAACATCACTCAATCACTTTATTTGTTAATGATTTGGGCTTAATTTTAAAAATTATAGTTTCAGATTTTTAACCAGAACAATTTTATTCTTGCAAACGATGTTTACCTTACCTATAGTTTTAGTTTTTTATCATCCAACGGAATTAATTCTATGAATTTTAACTTGCAATTAAAATATCCACAAAAACAGTTTAGTTAAATTAAATAATCATCATGAAATTTTTAGTAGCAGAATAGGTCAAGGTAAGTTTAATTTAATAGAAATTCCAAATTTAAACTTTTAAAATTAGGTCATATTTATTGCAACATTTCATTAACAAACATTAAAACTTAATGAAGATAATCATTAAATTGTACCTACTTGAACTGACTCCAAACTGGATTTTATCCTTGATCATCTATTAAAATGAGTAAACACAATGTTTGAAAGTCAATAGTTTATTAATGATTTACAGTATTTCAAAGAATAAAATCCAATTAATATTCCAACAAATCGTAGTCTAATTTAATTAAATAGAAATTTTGAATTATTTAAGCATAAAATTATTGCCCGGAGCTTTTATCAAATGAAAATAACATGAAATGATCATGCAAACTTTGAATTTTTAAAAATAACTCAAATTAAAAATTATTAATCAAATGAAAGGATTTTATTCCAAAACTAAAAGTATTAAAAACACTGAAAATTAGTCTAAAAAGTATTGAATAAAAATAAAGTAAAAAAACGGACGGATATTGAGTTGGGTTCGAGTTTTTGGTAGAAAATTATAAATTGAAAACTTGTTGTAATCAATGGTTTTAATAGTTTATGATTTGATTATTCGCCGATAAAATGAGAATTTAGTCTAAATTTCCTAAAAATGGTCCGACAGTTCCCAAACGTCTGGACCCGCACTCATAACAGTATTTGGCGATAGTTGTCGGGTATTTAGTTCCGCACTGGTGACAAAATTTAGGCAGACCACTAATGGTGGTAGTAGAGGCCTGCGATCGTGTGCCAGAAGAAGCGCTGTTATCTCTGGGCGGCGTAGGTATGGAAGACGACGACTCGGCGCTGGAACCGCTGGTACTGCCACGGGTGGTACTCTCGCTATTGATTTCGAATATATTTTTCTTATTATTGTGAGTCCCATTAGTCACCAGTCCATTAGACATATGATTATTAGCGGTAATATTATTATTCTTATTATTATTGTTTTGAAGTGAATTTGGTTTATATTTTGTACTTCCATTCAAATAAAGTTCTTCTATTTTAGACTTTAATTTCTCTAATTCTTCGTCTTCTGATATCTGATGACTATTATAATGTCTATCGATTTAAAAGAAGAAAAAACAGATATCTTATGAAATCTAAAGAAAATCAATTGATTATAATGTGTGACACAAATAAAATGGGAAAAAATTGTTAGAATAAATAACTTTATATTCAGTTGAAACCCAATAAGTGTTTTCTAATCTAAATCTACATAATTATGAGTTATTTTTTTCAAACGTGAATACAATTGATTCAAGAAAATTGATTTTTCAATAGAACATTGTCTAATAAATAGCTAGTAAATTGTTATTGTTATTTGCATTTATGTAAATAGGGTGGTGTTTTTTAGCAAGAAAATATGGCTAAGATACAGGTCATTTTGTAAACAATTAGCCGATAGTTTTAATAATATATTTTTATCATTAATTAATTTATTGCTAATTAATAAAAAGGTAATTTAGTTATATTTTCAAAAATAGGA